>CAWUEQ010000173.1:0-199000 GCA_963921185.1 Dasysyrphus tricinctus
AATTTAATTGATGAATAGAAAAAAAAACAGGAATAAGTGCTGAAAAACAAAAAAACAAGGAAAAAAGAAAGTAAAAGTTAGTTAGAGAAAGTCTATACGCAAAAAAATAAAGAAAAGAATTTTGAAAAAAACAGTATGTATACCTATTAGCTGAAAAAAAAAGAGATTAGTACGAATAAATGATAGAAACAAAACAAAAAAAAAGTAAAACGACACTACCTATTGCTTCGATTAAAATAGATTTGAAATGACAGAGAGAATAAGAAAAAATAAATAAACAAATAATTTTGATTAGCAAGAGAGCTTCGATGTAAAGTTTTTTTTTAATGTAAAGTAATTTTTTTTGGATTATGAGAACCTCAATAAGTAAAACAAAAGTAAAACAAGATTAAAGATAAATGGAGTAGGGTTCGGATAGGAAGGAGCAATAGGGTAGTTTACAAGGTTCAGATTAAAACATAGTTTTTTTTTGAAAAAACGAAATAAATTGAGACTTAAGAATATTAAAGTTAAGTGTAGGATAAGAAAAAAAAAGAAATAAAAGACTGTGTAACGTCCCATCCATCGTGGTCGCGATAATTATTTGAAATCGGTATAAAAAGAAACAAAAGTGAAATAATCTACTATCGGAATCGCAACCTACGCCTTCGGCCCTTAACTAAATATCATTTCAAAAGAACAAAATTAAAAAAAAAATTAAATTTCCAACCATCTACATACAGGACATCAAGCTGCTGTGCACACCAACTTGGAGTACCGGTAAGTGGTTTATTGTTCATTTCTCTTTAATATATCTTTAATATTGGAAATAATCTATGATTCAAATTATCCGTAAACAACATACATACATAAGTGATTAATAAGAAAAGAAAAATTAAATCAGACAGAACACCTACCATTTGATTTTTGGTTTGGTATTAGAATTTGCGACAAAAAGGTTTTACGACCTAACTCGGAAGTTTTTATTTATTGATTTGGTGAGGATAAGAACCTAACACGAATAAGGTTGATGAAGACGAGGGTAGATTCAGTATATTTTTTTGTTTAATGCGGTAAATAGTAAATTTTCGGGACGGTTGATAACGATGTATGGAGATGCATTTGATGAATTTATAAATAAATAGTTTTAAGATATAGTAGTGAACTAATCAAAAAGGAAATAAAAACAAAATGTTTATGGTTAACCAACTACAAAAAAAATGATTTTTCCGATCTTTTGGTTTTGTTATTTTAACATTTTTTTTTTTTGAAATTTAGGATGGAGATGTAAGTGGGAAATTAGGGGAAGTGGATTTAAAAGTGGATTAGGGTTTCTGATGGAGTAAGAGGGAAAGTCAACGACTTTCCCCTTTTCGAAAGAGGGCTATTACACAAATTCTGAGCACCAGTGATAGCATAGGAGTATTTCGCTGACAATTTTTTTTTTGTTGGCGGTAATACTGAAGGGTGGGTTGAGACGGCTCAAGGGGACACGACCACCTATGTTCCCCCCCTTTAGGTATGACAGTCGATAAAAATAAAAAAAAAAAATAAAGAGAAATTATGGGTCACTTAAATTCGGGTCCTTTCTATTTAAAAGATGGGTATTTATTTTCGGTCAAATTCCAGCTATGACTTAGGCCTGGAAAAGTAAGAAATGTCCTTTCGCGTGTAGCAAGATCCCCCCCCATCGACGAGCTGAGCAAGGCATCGAGCAGGCCTACAGCTACTAACGCGGTGGGACGCCCCTAATGACTCCTGCCTGGACGGGCCGATGGGTCTGTAGACATCGGTCCTAAAGGTAGGAAGGGTCGTTAGGGGAAAAGTTTGGGAAGGGTGATGTCTCTTTGAGTAACGCTCTCAATATTTTTGTTTGTTGGATCTTTTCTGATCTTAGACGGTTGGTGAATACTGTCGGTTTTTTTTTATATTAAGTGGAGTAGTTTGCAAAGGTGCCTACTAGCCTTCCTAAATTAAGAGTTATGAAACGTTACAATTTATTAGCTTCAAAACGCCTTTGGATAGAGATATTTTCGCCACTAAGCCTTCCAAATGGTTTTGGTTTTCAATTTCTGAATTTTTTTAAAAAGTCAATGAAAAAAATCATGACATACCTTTTTGGAAAGGTCTATTCAAACCCAATCGATACATCCAAGCCAAATTTTTTTTCATCATCTGGTTAAGGGATTATTCGCATCCAAAGTGATTTTACAGATTTCACTTTTTTTAAAAAGTCAATGAAAAAAATCATGACATACCTTTTTGGAAAGGTCTATTCAAACCCAATCGATACATCCAAGCCAAATTTTTTTTCATCATCTGGTTAAGGGATTATTCGCATCCAAAGTGATTTTACAGATTTCTGCCCCAAAACTACTTACCTTAATGTCTTTGGATAGCGATAATTCCTTAACCAAATGTCCAAAAAAAAAAAAAAAAATTTGGATTTACATTTTGTAGAGCTTTCCAAAACTGAAAACTAGAACCTCCTATGATATCTGGTTCTCAAAATATACGCTTCCAAAGTGATAACTTATTTTTTGCGTTTTTTGATTTATTAGCTTCAAAACGCCTTTGGATAGAGATATTTTCGCCACTAAGCCTTCCAAATGGTTTTGGTTTTCAATTTCTGAATTTTCTATTCAAAACCTATCCGTTACTGAAAACCAAACGCTTTTGCAACGTTCAATTCATTAGATATTTGCACTGAAAGTAATTTTAGTGCAGTTTCAACGCAATCCGTTATATGCGAATAACTAACGAACCGAACTTTCAAAATTGTTGCGGTCTGCAGTGCTGAACAGGAAATGAACACACCTTTCCAAAAATGTAAAAATTTCATCGCAAAAATTTTTCATGAAATCCGAAAAAAAGCATGGACTTACCCCCTTGCCGTTTTTTTCAAAAAAAAATCACTTTTTTTAAAAAGTCAATGAAATAAATCATGACATACCTTTTTGGAAAGGTCTATTCAAACCCAATCGATACATCCAAGCCAAATTTTTTTTCATCATCTGGTTAAGGAATTATTCGCATCCAAAGTGATTTTACAGATTTCTGCCCCAAAACTACTTACCTTAATGTCTTTGGATAGCGATAATTCCTAAACCAAATGTCCAAAAAAAAAAAAAAAAATTTGGATTGACATTTTGTAGAGCTTTCCAAAACTGAAAACTAGAACCTCCTATGATATCTGGTTCTCAAAATATACGCTTCCAAAGTGATAACTTATTTTTTTGCGTTTTTTGATTTATTAGCTTCAAAACGCCTTTGGATAGAGATATTTTCGCCACTAAGCCTTCCAAATGGTTTTGGTTTTCAATTTCTGAATTTTCTATTCAAAACCTATCCGTTACTGAAAACCAAACGCTTTTGCAACGTTCAATTCATTAGATATTTGCACTGAAAGTAATTTTAATGCAGTTTCAACGCAATCCGTTATATGCGAATAACTAACGAACCGAGCTTTCAAAATTGTTGCGGTCTGCAGTGCTGAACAGGAAATGAACACACCTCTTCAAAAATGTAAAAATTTCATCGCAAATTTTTTCATGCAATCCGAAAAAAAGCATGGACTACCCCCTTGCCGTTTTTTTTTTTTTTAAATCACTTTTTTTAAAAAGTCAATGAAATAAATCATGACATACCTTTTTGGAAAGGTCTATTCAAACCCAATCGATACATCCAAGCCAAATTTTTTTTCATCATCTGGTTAAGGAATTATTCGCATCCAAAGTGATTTTACAGATTTCTGCCCCAAAACTACTTACCTTAATGTCCTTGGATAGCGATAATTCCTAAACCAAATGTCCAAAAAAAAAAAAAAAATTTTTTTGGATTGACATTTTGTAGAGCTTTCCAAAACTGAAAACTAGAACCTCCTATGATATCTGGTTCTCAAAATATACGCTTCCAAAGTGATAACTTATTTTTTGCGTTTTTTGATTTATTAGCTTCAAAACGCCTTTGGATAGAGATATTTTCGCCACTAAGCCTTCCAAATGGTTTTGGTTTTCAATTTCTGAATTTTCTATTCAAAACCTATCCGTTACTGAAAACCAAACGCTTTTGCAACGTTCAATTCATTAGATATTTGCACTGAAAGTAATTTTAATGCAGTTTCAACTTAATCCGTTATATGCGAATAACTAACGAGCCGAGCTTTCAAAATTGTTGCGGTCTGCAGTGCTGAACAGGAAATGAACACACCTTTCCAAAAATGTAAAAATTTCATCGCAAAATTTTTTCATGAAATCCGAAAAAAAGCATGCCGTTTTTTTTCAAAAAAAAAATCACTTTTTTAAAAGTCAATGAAATAAATCATGACATACCTTTTTGGAAAGGTCTATTCAAACCCAATCGATACATCCAAGCCAAATTTTTTTTCATCATCTGGTTAAGGAATTATTCGCATCCAAAGTGATTTTACAGATTTCTGCCCCAAAACTACTTACCTTAATGTCTTTGGATAGCGATAATTCCTAAACCAAATGTCCAAAAAAAAAAATTTTTTTTTGGATTGACATTTTGTAGAGCTTTCCAAAACTGAAAACTAGAACCTCCTATGATATCTGGTTCTCAAAATATACGCTTCCAAAGTGATAACTTATTTTTTTGCGTTTTTTGATTTATTAGCTTCAAAACGCCTTTGGATAGAGATATTTTCGCCACTAAGCCTTCCAAATGGTTTTGGTTTTCAATTTCTGAATTTTCTATTCAAAACCTATCCGTTACTGAAAACCAAACGCTTTTGCAACGTTCAATTCATTAGATATTTGCACTGAAAGTAATTTTAATGCAGTTTCAACGCAATCCGTTATATGCGAATAACTAACGAACCGAGCTTTCAAAATTGTTGCGGTCTGCAGTGCTGAACAGGAAATGAACACACCTTTCCAAAAATGTAAAAATTTCATCGCAAATTTTTTCATGCAATCCGAAAAAAAGCATGGACTACCCCCTTGCCGTTTTTTTTTTTTTTAAATCACTTTTTTTAAAAAGTCAATGAAATAAATCATGACATACCTTTTTGGAAAGGTCTATTCAAACCCAATCGATACATCGAAGCCAAATTTTTTTTCATCATCTGGTTAAGGAATTATTCGCATCCAAAGTGATTTTACAGATTTCTGCCCCAAAACTACTTACCTTAATGTCCTTGGATAGCGATAATTCCTAAACCAAATGTCCAAAAAAAAAAAAAAATTTTTTTTGGATTGACATTTTGTAGAGCTTTCCAAAACTGAAAACTAGAACCTCCTATGATATCTGGTTCTCAAAATATACGCTTCCAAAGTGATAACTTATTTTTTGCGTTTTTTGATTTATTAGCTTCAAAACGCCTTTGGATAGAGATATTTTCGCCACTAAGCCTTCCAAATGGTTTTGGTTTTCAATTTCTGAATTTTCTATTCAAAACCTATCCGTTACTGAAAACCAAACGCTTTTGCAACGTTCAATTCATTAGATATTTGCACTGAAAGTAATTTTAATGCAGTTTCAACTTAATCCGTTATATGCGAATAACTAACGAGCCGAGCTTTCAAAATTGTTGCGGTCTGCAGTGCTGAACAGGAAATGAACACACCTTTCCAAAAATGTAAAAATTTCATCGCAAAATTTTTTCATGAAATCCGAAAAAAAGCATGCCGTTTTTTTTCAAAAAAAAAAAATCACTTTTTTTAAAAGTCAATGAAATAAATCATGACATACCTTTTTGGAAAGGTCTATTCAAACCCAATCGATACATCCAAGCCAAATTTTTTTTCATCATCTGGTTAAGGAATTATTCGCATCCAAAGTGATTTTACAGATTTCTGCCCCAAAACTACTTACCTTAATGTCTTTGGATAGCGATAATTCCTAAACCAAATGTCCAAAAAAAAAAATTTTTTTTTGGATTGACATTTTGTAGAGCTTTCCAAAACTGAAAACTAGAACCTCCTATGATATCTGGTTCTCAAAATATACGCTTCCAAAGTGATAACTTATTTTTTTGCGTTTTTTGATTTATTAGCTTCAAAACGCCTTTGGATAGAGATATTTTCGCCACTAAGCCTTCCAAATGGTTTTGGTTTTCAATTTCTGAATTTTCTATTCAAAACCTATCCGTTACTGAAAACCAAACGCTTTTGCAACGTTCAATTCATTAGATATTTGCACTGAAAGTAATTTTAATGCAGTTTCAACGCAATCCGTTATATGCGAATAACTAACGAACCGAGCTTTCAAAATTGTTGCGGTCTGCAGTGCTGAACAGGAAATGAACACACCTTTCCAAAAATGTAAAAATTTCATCGCAAATTTTTTCATGCAATCCGAAAAAAAGCATGGACTACCCCCTTGCCGTTTTTTTTTTTTTTAAATCACTTTTTTTAAAAAGTCAATGAAATAAATCATGACATACCTTTTTGGAAAGGTCTATTCAAACCCAATCGATACATCCAAGCCAAATTTTTGTTCATCATCTGGTTAAGGGATTATTCGCATCCAAAGTGATTTTACAGATTTCTGCCCCAAAACTACTTACCTTAATGTCTTTGGATAGCGATAATTCCTAAACCAAATGTCCAAAAAAAAAAAAAAATTTTTTTTGGATTGACATTTTGTAGAGCTTTCCAAAACTGAAAACTAGAACCTCCTATGATATCTGGTTCTCAAAATATACGCTTCCAAAGTGATAACTTATTTTTTGCGTTTTTTGATTTATTAGCTTCAAAACGCCTTTGGATAGAGATATTTTCGCCACTAAGCCTTCCAAATGGTTTTGGTTTTCAATTTCTGAATTTTCTATTCAAAACCTATCCGTTACTGAAAACCAAACGCTTTTGCAACGTTCAATTCATTAGATATTTGCACTGAAAGTAATTTTAATGCAGTTTCAACTTAATCCGTTATATGCGAATAACTAACGAGCCGAGCTTTCAAAATTGTTGCGGTCTGCAGTGCTGAACAGGAAATGAACACACCTTTCCAAAAATGTAAAAATTTCATCGCAAAATTTTTTCATGAAATCCGAAAAAAAGCATGCCGTTTTTTTTCAAAAAAAAAAATCACTTTTTTTAAAAGTCAATGAAATAAATCATGACATACCTTTTTGGAAAGGTCTATTCAAACCCAATCGATACATCCAAGCCAAATTTTTTTTCATCATCTGGTTAAGGAATTATTCGCATCCAAAGTGATTTTACAGATTTCTGCCCCAAAACTACTTACCTTAATGTCTTTGGATAGCGATAATTCCTAAACCAAATGTCCAAAAAAAAAAATTTTTTTTTGGATTGACATTTTGTAGAGCTTTCCAAAACTGAAAACTAGAACCTCCTATGATATCTGGTTCTCAAAATATACGCTTCCAAAGTGATAACTTATTTTTTTGCGTTTTTTGATTTATTAGCTTCAAAACGCCTTTGGATAGAGATATTTTCGCCACTAAGCCTTCCAAATGGTTTTGGTTTTCAATTTCTGAATTTTCTATTCAAAACCTATCCGTTACTGAAAACCAAACGCTTTTGCAACGTTCAATTCATTAGATATTTGCACTGAAAGTAATTTTAATGCAGTTTCAACGCAATCCGTTATATGCGAATAACTAACGAACCGAGCTTTCAAAATTGTTGCGGTCTGCAGTGCTGAACAGGAAATGAACACACCTTTCCAAAAATGTAAAAATTTCATCGCAAATTTTTTCATGCAATCCGAAAAAAAGCATGGACTACCCCCTTGCCGTTTTTTTTTTTTTTTAAATCACTTTTTTTAAAAAGTCAATGAAATAAATCATGACATACCTTTTTGGAAAGGTCTATTCAAACCCAATCGATACATCCAAGCCAAATTTTTGTTCATCATCTGGTTAAGGGATTATTCGCATCCAAAGTGATTTTACAGATTTCTGCCCCAAAACTACTTACCTTAATGTCTTTGGATAGCGATAATTCCTAAACCAAATGTCCAAAAAAAAAAAAAATTTTTTTTTGGATTCACATTTTGTAGAGCTTCCTAAAACTGAAAACTAGAACCTCCTATGATATCTGGTTCTCAAAATATACGCTTCCAAAGTGATAACTTATTTTTTGCGTTTTTTGATTTATTAGCTTCAAAACGCCTTTGGATAGAGATATTTTCGCCACTAAGCCTTCCAAATGGTTTTGGTTTTCAATTTCTGAATTTTCTATCCGTTCCTGAAAACCAAACGCTTTTGCAACGTTCAATTCATTAGATATTTGCACTGAATGTAATTTTAATGCAGTTTCAACGCAATCCGTTATATGCGAATAACTAACGAACTGAGCTTTCAAAATTGTTGCGGTCTGCAGTGCTGAACAGGAAACGAACACACCTTTCCAAAAATGTAAAAATTTCATCGCAAAATTTTTTCATGAAATCCGAAAAAAAGCATGGACTACCCCCTTGCCGTTTTTTTCAAAAAAAAATCACTTTTTTTAAAAAGTCAATGAAATAAATCATGACATACCTTTTTGGAAAGGTCTATTCAAACCCAATCGATACATCCAAGCCAAATTTTTGTTCATCATCTGGTTAAGGGATTATTCGCATCCAAAGTGATTTTACAGATTTCTGCCCCAAAACTACTTACCTTAATGTTTTTGGATAGCGATAATTCCTAAACCAAATGTCCAAAAAAAAAAAAAATTTTTTTTTGGATTGACATTTTGTAGAGCTTTCCAAAACTGAAAACTAGAACCTCCTATGATATCTGGTTCTCAAAATATACGCTTCCAAAGTGATAACTTATTTTTTTTTGTTGGATTGACATTTTGTAGAGCTTTCCAAAACTGAAAACTAGAACCTCCTATGATATCTGGTTCTCAAAATATACGCTTCCAAAGTGATAACTTATTTTTTGCGTTTTTTGATTTATTAGCTTCAAAACGCCTTTGGATAAAGATATTTTCGCCACTAAGCCTTCCAAATGGTTTTGGTTTTCAATTTCTGAATTTTCTATTCAAAACCTATTCGTTACTGAAAACCAAACGCTTTTGCAACGTTCAATTCATTAGATATTTGCACTGAAAGTAATTTTAATGCAGTTTCAACGCAATCCGTTATATGCGAATAACTAACGAACCGAGCTTTCAAAATTGTTGCGGTCTGCAGTGCTGAACAGGAAATGAACACACCTTTTCAAAATGTAAAAATTTCATCGCAAAATTTTTTCATGAAATCCGAAAAAAAGCATTAACGAACCGAGCTTTCAAAATTGTTGCGGTCTGCAGTGCTGAACAGGAAATGAACACACCTTTCCAAAAATGTAAAAATTTCATCGCGAAATTTTTTCATGAAATCCGAAAAAAAGCATGGACTACCCCCTTGCCGTTTTAAAAAAAAAAATCACTTTTTTTAAAAAGTCAATGAAATAAATCATGACATACCTTTTTGGAAAGGTCTATTCAAACCCAATCGATACATCCAAGCCAAATTTTTTTTCATCATCTGGTTAAGGAATTATTCGCATCCAAAGTGATTTTACAGATTTCTGCCCCAAAACTACTTACCTTAATGTCTTTGGATAGTGATAATTCCTAAACCAAATGTCCAAAAAAAAAAAAAAAATTTTTTTGGATTGACATTTTACAGAGCTTTCCAAAACTGAAAACTAGAACCTTCTATAATATCTGGTTCTCAAAATATACGCTTCCAAAGTGATAACTTATTTATTGCGTTTTATTATTTATTAGCTTCAAAACGCCTTTGGATAGAGATATTTTCGCCACTAAGCCTTCCAAATGGTTTTGGTTTTCAATTTCTGAATTTTCTATTCAAAACCTATCCGTTACTGAAAACCAAACGCTTTTGCAACGTTCAATTCATTAGATATTTGCACTGAAAGTAATTTTAATGCAGTTTCAACGCAATCCGTTATATGCGAATAACTAACGAACCGAGCTTTCAAAATTGTTGCGGTCTGCAGTGCTGAACAGGAAATGAACACACCTTTCCAAAAATGTAAAAATTTCATCGCGAAATTTTTTCATGAAATCCGAAAAAAAGCATGGACTACCCCCTTGCCGTTTTTAAAAAAAAGGTTTTGGTTTTCAATTTCTGAATTCTCTATTCAAAACCTATCCGTTACTGAAAACCAAACGCTTTTGCAACGTTCAATTCATTAGATATTTGCACTGAAAGTAATTTTAATGCATTTTCAACGCAATCCGTTATATGCGAATAACTAACGAACCGAGCTTTCAAAATTGTTGCGGTCTGCAGTGCTGAACAGGAAATGAACACACCTTTCCAAAAATGTAAAAATTTCATCGCGAAATTTTTTCATGAAATCCGAAAAAAAGCATGGACTACCCCCTTGCCGTTTTAAAAAAAAAATCACTTTTTTTAAAAAGTCAATGAAATAAATCATGACATACCTTTTTGGAAAGGTCTATTCAAACCCAATCGATACATCCAAGCCAAATTTTTTTTCATCATCTGGTTAAGGAATTATTCGCATCCAAAGTGATTTTACAGATTTCTGCCCCAAAACTACTTACCTTAATGTCTTTGGATAGTGATAATTCCTAAACTAAATGTCCAAAAAAAAAAAAAATTTTTTGTTGGATTGACATTTTGCAGAGCTTTCCAAAACTGAAAACTAGAACCTTCTATAATATCTGGTTCTCAAAATATACGCTTCCAAAGTGATAACTTATTTATTGCGTTTTTTGATTTATTAGCTTCAAAACGCCTTTGGATAGAGATATTTTCGCCACTAAGCCTTCCAAATGGTTTTGGTTTTCAATTTCTGAATTTTCTATTCAAAACCTATCCGATACTGAAAACCAAACGCTTTTGCAACGTTCAATTCATTAGATATTTGCACTGAAAGTAATTTTAATGCAGTTTCAACGCAATCCGTTATATGCGAATAACTAACGAACCGAGCTTTCAAAATTGTTGCGGTCTGCAGTGCTGAACAGGAAATGAACACACCTTTCCAAAAATGTAAAAATTTCATCGCGAAATTTTTTCATGAAATCCGAAAAAAAGCATGGACTACCCCCTTGCCGTTTAAAAAAAAAAAATCACTTTTTTTAAAAAGTCAATGAAATAAATCATGACATACCTTTTTGGAAAGGTCTATTCAAACCCAATCGATACATCCAAGCCAAATTTTTTTTCATCATCTGGTTAAGGAATTATTCGCATCCAAAGTGATTTTACAGATTTCTGCCCCAAAACTACTTACCTTAATGTCTTTGGATAGTGATAATTCCTAAACCAAATGTCCAAAAAAAAAAAATTTTTTTTTGGATTGATATTTTGCAGAGCTTTCCAAAACTGAAAACTAGAACCTTCTATAATATCTGGTTCTCAAAATATACGCTTCCAAAGTGATAACTTATTTATTGCGTTTTTTGATTTATTAGCTTCAAAACGCCTTTGGATAGAGATATTTTCGCCACTAAGCCTTCCAAATGGTTTTGGTTTTCAATTTCTGAATTTTCTATTCAAAACCTATCCGTTACTGAAAACCAAACGCTTTTGCAACGTTCAATTCATTAGATATTTGCACTGAAAGTAATTTTAATGCAGTTTCAACGCAATCCGTTATATGCGAATAACTAACGAACCGAGCTTTCAAAATTGTTGCGGTCTGCAGTGCTGAACAGGAAATGAACACACCTTTCCAAAAATGTTACTGAAAACCAAACGCTTTTGCAACGTTCAATTCATTAGATATTTGCACTGAAAGTAATTTTAATGCATTTTCAACGCAATCCGTTATATGCGAATAACTAACGAACCGAGCTTTCAAAATTGTTGCGGTCTGCAGTGCTGAACAGGAAATGAACACACCTTTCCAAAAATGTAAAAATTTCATCGCGAAATTTTTTCATGAAATCCGAAAAAAAGCATGGACTACCCCCTTGCCGTTTTAAAAAAAAAAATCACTTTTTTTAAAAAGTCAATGAAATAAATCATGACATACCTTTTTGGAAAGGTCTATTCAAACCCAATCGATACATCCAAGCCAAATTTTTTTTCATCATCTGGTTAAGGAATTATTCGCATCCAAAGTGATTTTACAGATTTCTGCCCCAAAACTACTTACCTTAATGTCTTTGGATAGTGATAATTCCTAAACCAAATGTCCAAAAAAAAAAAAAATTTTTTGTTGGATTGACATTTTGCAGAGCTTTCCAAAACTGAAAACTAGAACCTTCTATAATATCTGGTTCTCAAAATATACGCTTCCAAAGTGATAACTTATTTATTGCGTTTTTTGATTTATTAGCTTCAAAACGCCTTTGGATAGAGATATTTTCGCCACTAAGCCTTCCAAATGGTTTTGGTTTTCAATTTCTGAATTTTCTATTCAAAACCTATCCGATACTGAAAACCAAACGCTTTTGCAACGTTCAATTCATTAGATATTTGCACTGAAAGTAATTTTAATGCAGTTTCAACGCAATCCGTTATATGCGAATAACTAACGAACCGAGCTTTCAAAATTGTTGCGGTCTGCAGTGCTGAACAGGAAATGAACACACCTTTCCAAAAATGTAAAAATTTCATCGCGAAATTTTTTCATGAAATCCGAAAAAAAGCATGGACTACCCCCTTGCCGTTTAAAAAAAAAAAATCACTTTTTTTAAAAAGTCAATGAAATAAATCATGACATACCTTTTTGGAAAGGTCTATTCAAACCCAATCGATACATCCAAGCCAAATTTTTTTTCATCATCTGGTTAAGGAATTATTCGCATCCAAAGTGATTTTACAGATTTCTGCCCCAAAACTACTTACCTTAATGTCTTTGGATAGTGATAATTCCTAAACCAAATGTCCAAAAAAAAAAAATTTTTTTTTGGATTGATATTTTGCAGAGCTTTCCAAAACTGAAAACTAGAACCTTCTATAATATCTGGTTCTCAAAATATACGCTTCCAAAGTGATAACTTATTTATTGCGTTTTTTGATTTATTAGCTTCAAAACGCCTTTGGATAGAGATATTTTCGCCACTAAGCCTTCCAAATGGTTTTGGTTTTCAATTTCTGAATTTTCTATTCAAAACCTATCCGTTACTGAAAACCAAACGCTTTTGCAACGTTCAATTCATTAGATATTTGCACTGAAAGTAATTTTAATGCAGTTTCAACGCAATCCGTTATATGCGAATAACTAACGAACCGAGCTTTCAAAATTGTTGCGGTCTGCAGTGCTGAACAGGAAATGAACACACCTTTCCAAAAATGTAAAAATTTCATCGCGAAATTTTTTCATGAAATCCGAAAAAAAGCATGGACTACCCCCTTGCCGTTTTAAAAAAAAAAATCACTTTTTTTAAAAAGTCAATGAAATAAATCATGACATTACTTACTTACTTACTTACTTACTTAAGGTGGCGCTACAGTCCGGGGTGGACCAGGGCCTCAACCAACAAGCTTCTTCCAGCCGGCTCGGTTTCTAGCTAGCTGTCTCCAGTTTCGCACGCCAAGTTGGTTGAGGTCCTCTTCCACTTGCGTGCGCCACCTTTTACGCTGTCCACCTCTACTGCGTTGTCCCACGGGGTTGGATTCAAAGACTTTCCGGGCCGGAGCATTGGTGTCCATTCGCTCTAGATGACCCAGCCATCTCAGTCGTTGGCTTTTCACTTTTGTGGCTAGGTCGGTGTCGCTGTACAGCCCATACAGTTCGTTGTTGTATCTTCTTCTCCATTCCCCATCTATGCAGACGGGACCAAAAATCACCCGGAGAATTTTCCTCTCAAAACAGCCTAACGCGTTCTCATCCACTGTTAGCAGTGTCCATGCCTCTGCACCATACATCAGGACCGGGATGATAAGCGTCTTATACAGGGACAGTTTAGTTGCTCGAGAGAGGGCTTTGCTTCTCAATTGCCTTCTTAGCCCAAAGAAACAGCGATTGGCAAGAGTAATTCTTCGTTTGATCTCAGCGCTGGTGTCGTTCGCTGAGTTTATAGCGGATCCTAGGTAGACAAAGTCTCTGACTACCTCAAAATTATAGCTGTCTATAGTGACGTTCTGTCCGAGACGTCGGTGTTGGGTGTCCTTTCTTGTGGACAGCATATATTTTGTTTTGCTTTCATTCACCGTTAAACCCATCTTCTTGGCTTCCTTCTCAATGCTCACAAAAGCACCACTGACATCACGCTTTGTTCGTCCGATTATGTCAATGTCGTCAGCGTAAGCGAGTAATTGGACGGACTTTTGAAAGATTGTGCCTCTGGTGTTGACGTGAGAGTTTTGCACTATTCTTTCAAGAACGATGTTGAAGAAGTCGCATGACAGCGCGTCGCCTTGCCTAAAACCTTTTTTGACATCAAAGGTGTCGGTGAGGTCTTTGCCGACCTTGATGGAGCAGCGTGCATTCTCCATCGTCATCCTGCACAAACGGACGAGTTTGGCAGGGATGCCAAAACTAGACATTGCTCTATATAGCTCGTCTCTATAGATGCTGTCATACGCGGCCTTGAAATCGATAAAAAGGTGGTGGGTATCGATTTGGAACTCCTGGGTTTTCTCCAAGATCTGCCGTAGTGCGAATATTTGGTCGATGGTGGACTTCCCTGGCCTAAAGCCACACTGATATGGACCTATCAGGTTGTTGACGAATGGCTTCAGGCGTTCACAAAGTACGGCAGAGAAGATCTTGTAGGCGATATTAAGAAGACTGATGCCTCTGTAGTTGGTGCAGTCCAGAGGATCGCCTTTCTTGAGGATCGGGCAAACAATACTGAGGTTCCATTCATCGGGCATGCTTTCTTCCGACCATATTTTACAGATGAGCTGGTGCATACTCCTAACCAATTCATCGCCAGCCGCTTTGAATAGCTCAGCCGCAAGGCCATCAGCTCCAGCAGCTTTATTGGACTTAAGTTTAGATATGGCTATCCTCACTTCGTCAAGATCGGGTGGACGGAATTGTTGGCCTACGTCGTCCAGGTTGAATGGTGCAATTTGCATGGTAGCGGAATTCGGTTCGTCATCGCCGTTATACAATTTGCAGAAATGATTTTTCCATATCCTCAGCACCGACTGCGTTTCCACCACGATGTTCCCCTGATCGTCCTTGCAGGCTTCGGTTCGGGGTTTGTAACCTTGGGAGGTTCTTTTTACTTTTTGGTAAAACTTCCGAACTTCATTCCTGCAGTGGCATCCCTCTAATTCCTCGATCGCGCGCTTCTCATGCTCTTTCTTTTTCTTTCTGAGAAGCTTGTGTTCCTCTTTCCTCTTCTGCTCGTAGAGCTCGCGAGCAGCTCTGGTCCTTCTATGCAGCGCCGCTTTGTATGCCTGTTGTTTGGATGCATGTACTTGCCGGCATTCCTCGTCGAACCAGGGGTTTCGCTGTGGTGGTCGTGCGAAGCCCAGCACGTCAGAGGCGGCATCTCTGATGGCTTCCTGGCAGTTTTTCCACTGGTTCTCGATGTTTGCAGTTGGCGGCAAAGGACTAGTTAAGAGGGCGCGAGAGACTCGATCGGAAAAGGACCTGGCGATTTCTTGCGACTGTAGCCGTCCGACGTTGAACTTCCTGACAGTATTTCCCTGTTTTGGCTTTGGTCTGGATATCCGAAGCATTACCTTTGCTACAACGAGGTAGTGGTCCGAGTCAACGTTGGCTCCTCGGAACGTTCGGACATCCTTGATACTGGAGGAGTGCCTTGCGTCGATCGCAATGTGGTCAATTTGGTTGGCGGTTGATTGACCAGGAATTCGCCATGTCCCCTTATGAATATCGAGATGCGGGAACTGCGTACTAGCTACCACAACGTTTCGCCCCGCAGCAAAGTCGATTAGCCTGAGTCCGTTATCGGAGGTGGTGTCGTGCAGGCTGTATCTTCCGATTGTGCCACCAAAGACGTCTTCTCTTCCTAGTTTGGCATTAAAATCACCCAAGACAATTTTAATGTCATAGCTAGGGCATTGCTCATATGTCTTGTCCAGGAGCTCGTAGAACTCGTCCTTGGTGTCGTCATCTTTCTCCTCTGTGGGGGCATGCGCGCATATCAGGCTGATGTTGGCGAATTTAGCCTTGATGCGAATTGTCGTGAGGCGCTCGTTCACATAATTGAAACTCAAGACCTCTTTACTCAGTCTGCCTCTAACAACAAATCCACATCCAAAAAGACGCTGCCCTTGTGGTCGGTAACAGTCACCGTAGTATACATCGCAGTCTTTCAGTTTTCTTTTGCCCGGCCCATCCCATCGCACTTCTTGGATGGCGGTGATGTCTGCTTTGTAGCAGTCTAGGGCCTCCGCTAAATGTTCGGCTGCACGTGGTCTATAGAGAGACAGAACATTCCACGTGCAGATCCGAAGTTCGTTGTCCTTATTTCGTTTGCTAGGTTCGTCAACAGTAAATCCGTCCGTATCCGAGGCTTGTTGATGCTTCGCAACTAAAATAGCTTTACGTGGCCGGGAAGTCACCCCGACGGCACGACCCCCAACCTGGAGGACCAGACCCTATATATATAACTCCAAGGGCGGGGAGCCGGATTAACCGCTCCTTATAGGCCTGAGCTCCGAATATGTCGTAGTAGCCCGTATAAGGTGTTCACTAAGTAGTTCAGCCTAACTGGAACTGTAGACGCCACCGTTGATTCCATCTTGAGAATTCTTCCGCTGCCGCCTGGATGAAGGAGAAGTGCCTTAGTGGGAACACTCCTCCCCCCCTCTCTCGTTTGCTGCCCCCTAAAACCGTCCACAGGGATTGGAACCCCATCTTCAGTTAAAGGTACTAGGCACCCGATGTTCACCGCGGGGAGGTGAGAGTAGGAGTTGATAGACAGAGGTTCGCTTTGAAACAAAGCTTGTGGACGCTTGTGTCCTCTTGAATGCACATGTCTACCCTTTGAACATCAAAAAAAAATCATGACATACCTTTTTGGAAAGGTCTATTCAAACCCAATCGATACATCCAAGCCAAATTTTTTTTCATCATCTGGTTAAGGAATTATTCGCATCCAAAGTGATTTTACAGATTTCTGCCCCAAAACTACTTACCTTAATGTCTTTGGATAGTGATAATTCCTAAACCAAATGTCCAAAAAAAAAAAAAAAATTTTTTTGGATTGAAATTTTACAGAGCTTTCCAAAACTGAAAACTAGAACCTTCTATGATATCTGGTTCTCAAAATATACGCTTCCAAAATGATAACTTATTTATTGCGTTTTTTGATTTATTAGCTTCAAAACGCCTTTGGATAGAGATATTTTCGCCACTAAGCCTTCCAAATGGTTTTGGTTTTCAATTTCTGAATTTTCTATTCAAAACCTATCCGTTACTGAAAACCAAACGCTTTTGCAACGATCAATTCATTAGATATTTGCACTGAAAGTAATTTTAATGCAGTTTCAACGCAATCCGTTATATGCGAATAACTAACGAACCGAGCTTTCAAAATTGTTGCGGTCTGCAGTGCTGAACAGGAAATGAACACACCTTTCCAAAAATGTAAAAATTTCATCGCGAAATTTTTTCATGAAATCCGAAAAAAAGCATGGACTACCCCTTGCCGTTTTTTTCAAAAAAAATCACTTTTTTTAAAAAGTCAATGAAATAAATCATGACATACCTTTTTGGAAAGGTCTATTCAAACCCAATCGATACATCCAAGCCAAATTTATTTTCATCATCTGGTTAAGGAATTATTCGCATCCAAAGTGATTTTACAGATTTCTGCCCCAAAACTACTTACCTTAATGTCTTTGGATAGCGATAATTCCTAAACCAAATGTCAAAAAAAAAAAAAAATTTTGTTTGGATTGACATTTTGTAGAGCTTTCCAAAACTGAAAACTAGAACCTCCTATGATATCTGGTTCTCAAAATATACGCTTCCAAAGTGATAACTTATTTTTTGCGTTTTTTGATTTATTAGCTTCAAAACGCCTTTGGATAAAGATATTTTTGCCACTAAGCCTTCCAAATGGTTTTGGTTTTCAATTTCTGAATTTTCTATTCAAAACCTATTCGTTACTGAAAACCAAACGCTTTTGCAACGTTCAATTCATTAGATATTTGCACTGAAAGTAATTTTAATGCAGTTTCAACGCAATCCGTTATATGCGAATAACTAACGAACCGAGCTTTCAAAATTGTTGCGGTCTGCAGTGCTGAACAGGAAATGAACACACCTTTTCAAAAATGTAAAAATTTCATCGCAAAATTTTTTCATGAAATCCGAAAAAAAGCATGGACTACCCCTTGCCGTTTTTTTCAAAAAAAATCACTTTTTTTAAAAAGTCAATGAAATAAATCATGACATACCTTTTTGGAAAGGTCTATTCAAACCCAATCGATACATCCAAGCCAAATTTATTTTCATCATCTGGTTAAGGAATTATTCGCATCCAAAGTGATTTTACAGATTTCTGCCCCAAAACTACTTACCTTAATGTCTTTGGATAGCGATAATTCCTAAACCAAATGTCAAAAAAAAAAAAAAATTTTGTTTGGATTGACATTTTGTAGAGCTTTCCAAAACTGAAAACTAGAACCTCCTATGATATCTGGTTCTCAAAATATACGCTTCCAAAGTGATAACTTATTTTTTGCGTTTTTTGATTTATTAGCTTCAAAACGCCTTTGGATAAAGATATTTTCGCCACTAAGCCTTCCAAATGGTTTTGGTTTTCAATTTCTGAATTTTCTATTCAAAACCTATTCGTTACTGAAAACCAAACGCTTTTGCAACGTTCAATTCATTAGATATTTGCACTGAAAGTAATTTTAATGCAGTTTCAACGCAATCCGTTATATGCGAATAACTAACGAACCGAGCTTTCAAAATTGTTGCGGTCTGCAGTGCTGAACAGGAAATGAACACACCTTTTCAAAAATGTAAAAATTTCATCGCAAAATTTTTTCATGAAATCCGAAAAAAAGCATGGACTACCCCCTTGCCGTTTTTTTCAAAAAAAAATCACTTTTTTTAAAAAGTCAATGAAATAAATCATGACATACCTTTTTGGAAAGGTCTATTCAAACCCAATCGATACATCCAAGCCAAATTTTTTTTCATCATCTGGTTAAGGAATTATTCGCATCCAAAGTGATTTTACAGATTTCTGCCCCAAAACTACTTACCTTAATGTCTTTGGATAGCGATAATTCCTAAACCAAATGTCAAAAAAAAAAAAAAATTTTGTTTGGATTGACATTTTGTAGAGCTTTCCAAAACTGAAAACTAGAACCTCCTATGATATCTGGTTCTCAAAATATACGCTTCCAAAGTGATAACTTATTTTTTGCGTTTTTTGATTTATTAGCTTCAAAACGCCTTTGGATAGAGATATTTTCGCCACTAAGCCTTCCAAATGGTTTTGGTTTTCAATTTCTGAATTTTCTATTCAAAACCTATCCGCTACTGAAAACCAAACGCTTTTGCACGTTCAATTCATTAGATATTTGCACTGAAAGTAATTTTAATGCAGTTTCAACGCAATCCGTTATATGCGAATAACTAACGAACCGAGCTTTCAAAATTGTTGCGGTCTGCAGTGCTGAACAGGAAATGAACACACTTTAAGCTGAACTCTTTCTATCTTTTGTAATTTCATTTCTTCCGTAACTTTTAAATAAAACGCACCATTCACTTTGCTAGTCAGGAATCAACTCACTGCTTTTCGTTTATTGATCGTATATATTCCTACCTATCCGACAGCCAGCTTCCCCTCTTACATATTCCAGGTTACTTATTGTTCGTTTTCTCTTTTTTACTGCCACAACTCGGCTATCCTGACATTGTAATCGTCCCGATTTACGCCTAGTTAATAATTTATTATTCATTTAAGGTTTTATTTCATACTTAATCTCTGGCACTTCGGGACGAGAACAGTACAAATAATGTTCTTGAATAATTCTAAGGAATTTTTCTTTTGTTTTATATGACAATTCATTATTTTTCAAAATGATATCTTCTTCATTAAGTGTTGAACCAAGTTTTCCAATACAATTATTGTTTAAATTTTGTGTATCATCAACTATTATATTTAAAAATCTTTTACATTCATTTTCATACATATCATTTGTCTTTTCATTTGTACTTTCTACTATCTTTTGTAATTTTAATTTAAGAAATCCCGCCCTTAAATAGCAGGATATTGCATTGTTTCACCTGACACTAATAACATTTCCATAGGTATACTTTCATTTTCAAATATAGCATTCAATTTTATCTGTATTTATTCCGCAATTTTTTTAAATTAAACTAATTTTTTTCCATAAACATACTTAAATAACTTAATTTAATCAGGCTGACTGGACTGCCGGTATCTAATAGCGAATGCAATCTTCTTCGGAATCGGAGTCAATATATCCGATTGCTGGCACCTTCTTTCTCTTGGGGCATTGAGCCGCCAAATGCCCCATCTCAGCACAAACGTAGCACGCACCTGGTTTCCTTTTTTCTTTTCTGCATTCGGTCGCCATATGTCCCATCGAGTTGCAGTTAAAACAGCGAACTTCTTTCCCGATGACACCTGATGCCTGTCGTGATGTTGTTGCTGTCGGCATCATTATCGGCTTGGTTGGACATTTAATTGACTTGAAAGCTTCGAGTAACTGCGTCTTTCTGGTGAAGCATTGTAATCTGGCACTTGATGCCAGCCTCTCGTCCGGTATTCCTTCGATTATATGTTCTATCATTTCGTCCTCCTCTATTTGAAGTCGGCTGCCAAGAATTATTTTTTCTTGAAAATAACCCTGAAAGGTTTCGCCCTGCAGCCACTTCCTCAGCTCAAACACTCGTTTCCGTTGCAACTTAGATGAGTGATCGTCAAAAATCTGTCTCATCTCTAGCATTAGTTCATTAAAAGCCACAGCTGTCACATCTCTTCTTGAGTGAAACCATTTGAGTGCCTTGTCTTTTAGTTTAAGAGACACTAACACTCTCATGTCACTATCATTCAATTTGTAAGCAGCGCGAACATTCTCCAACTGCTTCTCAAAATGCTCAAACGAATCGCCAGTGCCTTTAAAGTCGACAACGAGCTCTTTAATTTGACCTACATTTTTCGTTTCTTTGTGTTCATTCATTTTTTTCAGCCACTCATTTTCTTTCTTTAGCAATTCATTTTCCTGTTCTTTTAACTTCATTTCTCTCTTCATTTGTTCGATCTCTTTTGCTAATCGTTTGCTGTCGTATACGTTCTTTTGTCTTTCATTTGTATTCCTATCTTTTTCCTTACTGTTGGCTGGCTCTTTTTCATTTGTGTTCTCCTGTTCATTATTATCGTCGTCTTCATCATCAGTATCGCCGTTGTGTGCTGCTCCATCGTTGTCTTCCCCGTCATTTTCATTTGTGTTGGTAAGCGACTCAGAATCACCGCGCAGCTGCACTGGAACTTCCATGAGTCTCAGTATTAGCTCCGCCTTGTTTCCATTGGTTTTCAACTCCAATGCATTCAACCACAATTTTAACTGTGGAACGGTGTATTTTTTTGAAGCTATCAACATCTGCCATCGTATGTATTGTCTGTGTTGTGTGTTTTTTTTTCGTTCACTACCTATTTCTTTTGTTTCTTTTAGGGCGAGGCTCGAGTCTCGAATTTATTTAAATAAACTGCGTACGCTGACGCCAACGGTCGTTTGGGTTTTTCCGTTGAATGTATTTTTTTGTGTGAATTTTACCAGCTCACTCGCGAGGGCCAGACAGAATATTAAATAATTTTGTGTGTGTTTAATAGGTACGATACCACATAACTTAGGACGCGTAGCTACAGATATAAATACACTCGCGATGGGTTCTTTTTTTTTCGTTCAATTAGACTCTTTCTTTTTTTCTTCTTTTTTTTTTTAACTTTCGCTTTGTCTATTCTTTTGCTTTTTAATTATTATTTTATATTTCTTTATCGGTGGGTGAAATCCCACTTCTGAATTTTAAGCTGAACTCTTTCTATCTTTTGTAATTTCATTTCTTTCGTAACTTTTAAAATAAAACGCACCATTCACTTTGCTAGTCAGGAATCAACTCACTGCTTTTCGTTTATTGATCGTATATATTCCTACCTATCCGACAGCCAGCTTCCCCTCTTACATATTCCAGGTTACTTATTGTTCGTTTTCTCTTTTTTACTGCCACAACACCTTTTCAAAAATGTAAAAATTTCATCGCAAAATTTTTTCATGAAATCCGAAGCATGGACTACCCCCTTGCCGTTTTTTTCAAAAAAAAATCACTTTTTTTAAAAAGTCAATGAAATAAATCATGACATACCTTTTTGGAAAGGTCTATTCAAACCCAATCGATACATCCAAGCCAAATTTTTTTTCATCATCTGGTTAAGGAATTATTCGCATCCAAAGTGATTTTACAGATTTCTGCCCCAAAACTACTTACCTTAATGTCTTTGGATAGCGATAATTCCTAAACCAAATGTCCAAAAAAAAAAAAAATTTTTTTTGGATTGACATTTTGTAGAGCTTTCCAAAACTGAAAACTAGAACCTCCTATGATATCTGGTTCTCAAAATATACGCTTCCAAAGTGATAACTTATTTTTTGCGTTTTTTGATTTATTAGCTTCAAAACGCCTTTGGATAGAGATATTTTCGCCACTAAGCCTTCCAAATGGTTTTGGTTTTCAATTTCTGAATTTTCTATTCAAAACCTATCCGCTACTGAAAACCAAACGCTTTTGCACGTTCAATTCATTAGATATTTGCACTGAAAGTAATTTTAATGCAGTTTCAACGCAATCCGTTATATGCGAATAACTAACGAACCGAGCTTTCAAAATTGTTGCGGTCTGCAGTGCTGAACAGGAAATGAACACACCTTTTCAAAAATGTAAAAATTTCATCGCAAAATTTTTTCATGAAATCCGAAAATCCGAAAAAAAGCATGGACTACCCCCTTGCCGTTTTTTTCAAAAAAAAATCACTTTTTTTAAAAAGTCAATGAAATAAATCATGACATACCTTTTTGGAAAGGTCTATTCAAACCCAATCGATACATCCAAGCCAAATTTTTTTTCATCATCTGGTTAAGGAATTATTCGCATCCAAAGTGATTTTACAGATTTCTGCCCCAAAACTACTTACCTTAATGTCTTTGGATAGCGATAATTCCTAAACCAAATGTCCAAAAAAAAAAAATTTTTGTTTGGATTGACATTTTGTAGAGCCTTCCAAAACTGAAAACTAGAACCTCCTATGATATCTGGTTCTCAAAATATACGCTTCCAAAGTGATAACTTATTTTTTGCGTTTTTTGATTTATTAGCTTCAAAACGCCTTTGGATAAAGATATTTTCGCCACTAAGCCTTCCAAATGGTTTTGGTTTTCAATTTCTGAATTTTCTATTCAAAACCTATTCGTTACTGAAAACCAAACGCTTTTGCAACGTTCAATTCATTAGATATTTGCACTGAAAGTAATTTTAATGCAGTTTCAACGCAATCCGTTATATGCGAATAACTAACGAACCGAGCTTTCAAAATTGTTGCGGTCTACAGTGCTGAACAGGAAATGAACACACCTTTTCAAAGATGTAAAAATTTCATCGCAAAATTTTTTCATGAAATCCGAAAAAAAGCATGGACTACCCCCTTGCCGTTTTTTTCAAAAAAAAAATCACTTTTTTTAAAAAGTCAATGAAATAAATCATGACATACCTTTTTGGAAAGGTCTATTCAAACCCAATCGATACATCCAAGCCAAATTTTTTTTCATCATCTGGTTAAGGAATTATTCGCATCCAAAGTGATTTTACAGATTTCTGCCCCAAAACTACTTACTTTAATGTCTTTGGATAGCGATAATTCCTAAACCAAATGTCCAAAAAAAAAAAAAAAATTTTTTTTTGGATTGACATTTTGTAGAGCTTTCCAAAACTGAAAACTAGAACCTCCTATGATATCTGGTTCTCAAAATATACGCTTCCAAAGTGATAACTTATTTTTTGCGTTTTTTGATTTATTAGCTTCAAAACGCCTTTGGATAGAGATATTTTCGCCACTAAGCCTTCCAAATGGTTTTGGTTTTCAATTTCTGAATTTTCTATTCAAAACCTATCCGCTACTGAAAACCAAACGCTTTTGCACGTTCAATTCATTAGATATTTGCACTGAAAGTAATTTTAATGCAGTTTCAACGCAATCCGTTATATGCGAATAACTAACGAACCGAGCTTTCAAAATTGTTGCGGTCTGCAGTGCTGAACAGGAAATGAACACACCTTTTCAAAAATGTAAAAATTTCATCGCAAAATTTTTTCATGAAATCCGAAAATCCGAAAAAAAGCATGGACTACCCCCTTGCCGTTTTTTTCAAAAAAAAATCACTTTTTTTAAAAAGTCAATGAAATAAATCATGACATACCTTTTTGGAAAGGTCTATTCAAACCCAATCGATACATCCAAGCCAAATTTTTTTTCATCATCTGGTTAAGGAATTATTCGCATCCAAAGTGATTTTACAGATTTCTGCCCCAAAACTACTTACCTTAATGTCTTTGGATAGCGATAATTCCTAAACCAAATGTCCAAAAAAAAAAAATTTTTGTTTGGATTGACATTTTGTAGAGCCTTCCAAAACTGAAAACTAGAACCTCCTATGATATCTGGTTCTCAAAATTTACGCTTCCAAAGTGATAACTTATTTTTTGCGTTTTTTGATTTATTAGCTTCAAAACGCCTTTGGATAAAGATATTTTCGCCACTAAGCCTTCCAAATGGTTTTGGTTTTCAATTTCTGAATTTTCTATTCAAAACCTATTCGTTACTGAAAACCAAACGCTTTTGCAACGTTCAATTCATTAGATATTTGCACTGAAAGTAATTTTAATGCAGTTTCAACGCAATCCGTTATATGCGAATAACTAACGAACCGAGCTTTCAAAATTGTTGCGGTCTACAGTGCTGAACAGGAAATGAACACACCTTTTCAAAGATGTAAAAATTTCATCGCAAAATTTTTTCATGAAATCCGAAAAAAAGCATGGACTACCCCCTTGCCGTTTTTTTCAAAAAAAAAATCACTTTTTTTAAAAAGTCAATGAAATAAATCATGACATACCTTTTTGGAAAGGTCTATTCAAACCCAATCGATACATCCAAGCCAAATTTTTTTTCATCATCTGGTTAAGGAATTATTCGCATCCAAAGTGATTTTACAGATTTCTGCCCCAAAACTACTTACTTTAATGTCTTTGGATAGCGATAATTCCTAAACCAAATGTCCAAAAAAAAAAAAAAAATTTTTTTTTGGATTGACATTTTGTAGAGCTTTCCAAAACTGAAAACTAGAACCTCCTATGATATCTGGTTCTCAAAATATACGCTTCCAAAGTGATAACTTATTTTTTGCGTTTTTTGATTTATTAGCTTCAAAACGCCTTTGGATAGAGATATTTTCGCCACTAAGCCTTCCAAATGGTTTTGGTTTTCAATTTCTGAATTTTCTATTCAAAACCTATCCGCTACTGAAAACCAAACGCTTTTGCACGTTCAATTCATTAGATATTTGCACTGAAAGTAATTTTAATGCAGTTTCAACGCAATCCGTTATATGCGAATAACTAACGAACCGAGCTTTCAAAATTGTTGCGGTCTGCAGTGCTGAACAGGAAATGAACACACCTTTTCAAAAATGTAAAAATTTCATCGCAAAATTTTTTCATGAAATCCGAAAAAAAGCATGGACTACCCCCTTGCCGTTTTTTTCAAAAAAAAATCACTTTTTTTAAAAAGTCAATGAAATAAATCATGACATACCTTTTTGGAAAGGTCTATTCAAACCCAATCGATACATCCAAGCCAAATTTTTTTTCATCATCTGGTTAAGGAATTATTCGCATCCAAAGTGATTTTACAGATTTCTGCCCCAAAACTACTTACCTTAATGTCTTTGGATAGCGATAATTCCTAAACCAAATGTCCAAAAAAAAAAAAAAAATTTTTTTTTGGATTGACATTTTGTAGAGCTTTCCAAAACTGAAAACTAGAACCTCCTATGATATCTGGTTCTCAAAATATACGCTTCCAAAGTGATAACTTATTTTTTTGCGTTTTTTGATTTATTAGCTTCAAAACGCCTTTGGATAGAGATATTTTCGCCACTAAGCCTTCCAAATGGTTTTGGTTTTCAATTTCTGAATTTTCTATTCAAAACCTATCCGCTACTGAAAACCAAACGCTTTTGCACGTTCAATTCATTAGATATTTGCACTGAAAGTAATTTTAATGCAGTTTCAACGCAATCCGTTATATGCGAATAACTAACGAACCGAGCTTTCAAAATTGTTGCGGTCTACAGTGCTGAACAGGAAATGAACACACCTTTTCAAAAATGTAAAAATTTCATCGCAAAATTTTTTCATGAAATCCGAAAAAAAGCATGGACTACCCCCTTGCCGTTTTTTTCAAAAAAAAAAATCACTTTTTTTAAAAAGTCAATGAAATAAATCATGACATACCTTTTTGGAAAGGTCTATTCAAACCCAATCGATACATCCAAGCCAAATTTTTTTTCATCATCTGGTTAAGGAATTATTCGCATCCAAAGTGATTTTACAGATTTCTGCCCCAAAACTACTTACTTTAATGTCTTTGGATAGCGATAATTCCTAAACCAAATGTCCAAAAAAAAAAAAAAAATTTTTTTTTGGATTGACATTTTGTAGAGCTTTCCAAAACTGAAAACTAGAACCTCCTATGATATCTGGTTCTCAAAATATACGCTTCCAAAGTGATAACTTATTTTTTGCGTTTTTTGATTTATTAGCTTCAAAACGCCTTTGGATAAAGATATTTTCGCCACTAAGCCTTCCAAATGGTTTTGGTTTTCAATTTCTGAATTTTCTATTCAAAACCTATTCGTTACTGAAAACCAAACGCTTTTGCAACGTTCAATTCATTAGATATTTGCACTGAAAGTAATTTTAATGCAGTTTCAACGCAATCCGTTATATGCGAATAACTAACGAACCGAGCTTTCAAAATTGTTGCGGTCTACAGTGCTGAACAGGAAATGAACACACCTTTTCAAAAATGTAAAAATTTCATCGCAAAATTTTTTCATGAAATCCGAAAAAAAGCATGGACTACCCCCTTGCCGTTTTTTTCAAAAAAAAAATCACTTTTTTTAAAAAGTCAATGAAATAAATCATGACATACCTTTTTGGAAAGGTCTATTCAAACCCAATCGATACATCCAAGCCAAATTTTTTTTCATCATCTGGTTAAGGAATTATTCGCATCCAAAGTGATTTTACAGATTTCTGCCCCAAAACTACTTACTTTAATGTCTTTGGATAGCGATAATTCCTAAACCAAATGTCCAAAAAAAAAAAAAAAATTTTTTTTTGGATTGACATTTTGTAGAGCTTTCCAAAACTGAAAACTAGAACCTCCTATGATATCTGGTTCTCAAAATATACGCTTCCAAAGTGATAACTTATTTTTTGCGTTTTTTGATTTATTAGCTTCAAAACGCCTTTGGATAGAGATATTTTCGCCACTAAGCCTTCCAAATGGTTTTGGTTTTCAATTTCTGAATTTTCTATTCAAAACCTATCCGCTACTGAAAACCAAACGCTTTTGCACGTTCAATTCATTAGATATTTGCACTGAAAGTAATTTTAATGCAGTTTCAACGCAATCCGTTATATGCGAATAACTAACGAACCGAGCTTTCAAAATTGTTGCGGTCTGCAGTGCTGAACAGGAAATGAACACACCTTTTCAAAAATGTAAAAATTTCATCGCAAAATTTTTTCATGAAATCCGAAAAAAAGCATGGACTACCCCCTTGCCGTTTTTTTAAAAAAAAAATCACTTTTTTTAAAAAGTCAATGAAATAAATCATGACATACCTTTTTGGAAAGGTCTATTCAAACCCAATCGATACATCCAAGCCAAATTTTTTTTCATCATCTGGTTAAGGAATTATTCGCATCCAAAGTGATTTTACAGATTTCTGCCCCAAAACTACTTACCTTAATGTCTTTGGATAGCGATAATTCCTAAACCAAATGTCCAAAAAAAAAAAAAAAATTTTTTTTTGGATTGACATTTTGTAGAGCTTTCCAAAACTGAAAACTAGAACCTCCTATGATATCTGGTTCTCAAAATATACGCTTCCAAAGTGATAACTTATTTTTTTGCGTTTTTTGATTTATTAGCTTCAAAACGCCTTTGGATAGAGATATTTTCGCCACTAAGCCTTCCAAATGGTTTTGGTTTTCAATTTCTGAATTTTCTATTCAAAACCTATCCGCTACTGAAAACCAAACGCTTTTGCACGTTCAATTCATTAGATATTTGCACTGAAAGTAATTTTAATGCAGTTTCAACGCAATCCGTTATATGCGAATAACTAACGAACCGAGCTTTCAAAATTGTTGCGGTCTGCAGTGCTGAACAGGAAATGAACACACCTTTTCAAAAATGTAAAAATTTCATCGCAAAATTTTTTCATGAAATCCGAAAAAAAGCATGGACTACCCCCTTGCCGTTTTTTAAAAAAAAAAATCACTTTTTTTAAAAAGTCAATGAAATAAATCATGACATACCTTTTTGGAAAGGTCTATTCAAACCCAATCGATACATCCAAGCCAAATTTTTTTTCATCATCTGGTTAAGGAATTATTCGCATCCATAGTGATTTTACAGATTTCTGCCCCAAAACTACTTACCTTAATGTCTTTGGATAGCGATAATTCCTAAACCAAATGTCCAAAAAAAAAAAAAATTTTTTTTGGATTGACATTTTGTAGGGCTTTCCAAAACTGAAAACTAGAACCTCCTATGATATCTGGTTCTCAAAATATACGCTTCCAAAGTGATAACTTATTTTTTGCGTTTTTTGATTTATTAGCTTCAAAACGCCTTTGGATAGAGATATTTTCGCCACTAAGCCTTCCAAATGGTTTTGGTTTTCAATTTCTGAATTTTCTATTCAAAACCTATCCGCTACTGAAAACCAAACGCTTTTGCACGTTCAATTCATTAGATATTTGCACTGAAAGTAATTTTAATGCAGTTTCAACGCAATCCGTTATATGCGAATAACTAACGAACCGAGCTTTCAAAATTGTTGCGGTCTGCAGTGCTGAACAGGAAATGAACACACCTTTTCAAAAATGTAAAAATTTCATCGCAAAATTTTTTCATGAAATCCGAAAAAAAGCATGGACTACCCCCTTGCCGTTTTTTTCAAAAAAAAATCACTTTTTTAAAAAGTCAATGAAATAAATCATGACATACCTTTTTGGAAAGGTCTATTCAAACCCAATCGATACATCCAAGCCAAATTTTTTTTCATCATCTGGTTAAGGAATTATTCGCATCCAAAGTGATTTTACAGATTTCTGCCCCAAAACTACTTACCTTAATGTCTTTGGATAGCGATAATTCCTAAACCAAATGTCCAAAAAAAAAAAAAAATTTTTTTTGGATTGACATTTTGTAGAGCTTTCCAAAACTGAAAACTAGAACCTCCTATGATATCTGGTTCTCAAAATATACGCTTCCAAAGTGATAACTTATTTTTTGCGTTTTTTGATTTATTAGCTTCAAAACGCCTTTGGATAGAGATATTTTCGCCACTAAGCCTTCCAAATGGTTTTGGTTTTCAATTTCTGAATTTTCTATTCAAAACCTATCCGCTACTGAAAACCAAACGCTTTTGCACGTTCAATTCATTAGATATTTGCACTGAAAGTAATTTTAATGCAGTTTCAACGCAATCCGTTATATGCGAATAACTAACGAACCGAGCTTTCAAAATTGTTGCGGTCTACAGTGCTGAACAGGAAATGAACACACCTTTTCAAAAATGTAAAAATTTCATCGCAAAATTTTTTCATGAAATCCGAAAAAAAGCATGGACTACCCCCTTGCCGTTTTTTTCAAAAAAAAAATCACTTTTTTTAAAAAGTCAATGAAATAAATCATGACATACCTTTTTGGAAAGGTCTATTCAAACCCAATCGATACATCCAAGCCAAATTTTTTTTCATCATCTGGTTAAGGAATTATTCGCATCCAAAGTGATTTTACAGATTTCTGCCCCAAAACTACTTACTTTAATGTCTTTGGATAGCGATAATTCCTAAACCAAATGTCCAAAAAAAAAAAAAAAATTTTTTTTTGGATTGACATTTTGTAGAGCTTTCCAAAACTGAAAACTAGAACCTCCTATGATATCTGGTTCTCAAAATATACGCTTCCAAAGTGATAACTTATTTTTTGCGTTTTTTGATTTATTAGCTTCAAAACGCCTTTGGATAGAGATATTTTCGCCACTAAGCCTTCCAAATGGTTTTGGTTTTCAATTTCTGAATTTTCTATTCAAAACCTATCCGCTACTGAAAACCAAACGCTTTTGCACGTTCAATTCATTAGATATTTGCACTGAAAGTAATTTTAATGCAGTTTCAACGCAATCCGTTATATGCGAATAACTAACGAACCGAGCTTTCAAAATTGTTGCGGTCTGCAGTGCTGAACAGGAAATGAACACACCTTTTCAAAAATGTAAAAATTTCATCGCAAAATTTTTTCATGAAATCCGAAAAAAAGCATGGACTACCCCCTTGCCGTTTTTTTCAAAAAAAAATCACTTTTTTTAAAAAGTCAATGAAATAAATCATGACATACCTTTTTGGAAAGGTCTATTCAAACCCAATCGATACATCCAAGCCAAATTTTTTTTCATCATCTGGTTAAGGAATTATTCGCATCCAAAGTGATTTTACAGATTTCTGCCGCAAAACTACTTACCTTAATGTCTTTGGATAGCGATAATTCCTAAACCAAATGTCCAAAAAAAAAAAAAAAATTTTTTTTTGGATTGACATTTTGTAGAGCTTTCCAAAACTGAAAACTAGAACCTCCTATGATATCTGGTTCTCAAAATATACGCTTCCAAAGTGATAACTTATTTTTTTGCGTTTTTTGATTTATTAGCTTCAAAACGCCTTTGGATAGAGATATTTTCGCCACTAAGCCTTCCAAATGGTTTTGGTTTTCAATTTCTGAATTTTCTATTCAAAACCTATCCGCTACTGAAAACCAAACGCTTTTGCACGTTCAATTCATTAGATATTTGCACTGAAAGTAATTTTAATGCAGTTTCAACGCAATCCGTTATATGCGAATAACTAACGAACCGAGCTTTCAAAATTGTTGCGGTCTGCAGTGCTGAACAGGAAATGAACACACCTTTTCAAAAATGTAAAAATTTCATCGCAAAATTTTTTCATGAAATCCGAAAAAAAGCATGGACTACCCCCTTGCCGTTTTTTAAAAAAAAAATCACTTTTTTTAAAAAGTCAATGAAATAAATCATGACATACCTTTTTGGAAAGGTCTATTCAAACCCAATCGATACATCCAAGCCAAATTTTTTTTCATCATCTGGTTAAGGAATTATTCGCATCCAAAGTGATTTTACAGATTTCTGCCCCAAAACTACTTACCTTAATGTCTTTGGATAGCGATAATTCCTAAACCAAATGTCCAAAAAAAAAAAAATTTTTTTTGGATTGACATTTTGTAGAGCTTTCCAAAACTGAAAACTAGAACCTCCTATGATATCTGGTTCTCAAAATATACGCTTCCAAAGTGATAACTTATTTTTTGCGTTTTTTGATTTATTAGCTTCAAAACGCCTTTGGATAGAGATATTTTCGCCACTAAGCCTTCCAAATGGTTTTGGTTTTCAATTTCTGAATTTTCTATTCAAAACCTATCCGCTACTGAAAACCAAACGCTTTTGCACGTTCAATTCATTAGATATTTGCACTGAAAGTAATTTTAATGCAGTTTCAACGCAATCCGTTATATGCGAATAACTAACGAACCGAGCTTTCAAAATTGTTGCGGTCTGCAGTGCTGAACAGGAAATGAACACACCTTTTCAAAAATGTAAAAATTTCATCGCAAAATTTTTTCATGAAATCCGAAAAAAAGCATGGACTACCCCCTTGCCGTTTTTTTCAAAAAAAAAATCACTTTTTTTAAAAAGTCAATGAAATAAATCATGACATACCTTTTTGGAAAGGTCTATTCAAACCCAATCGATACATCCAAGCCAAATTTTTTTTCATCATCTGGTTAAGGAATTATTCGCATCCAAAGTGATTTTACAGATTTCTGCCCCAAAACTACTTACCTTAATGTCTTTGGATAGCGATAATTCCTAAACCAAATGTCCAAAAAAAAAAAAAAATTTTTTTTGGATTGACATTTTGTAGAGCTTTCCAAAACTGAAAACTAGAACCTCCTATGATATCTGGTTCTCAAAATATACGCTTCCAAAGTGATAACTTATTTTTTGCGTTTTTTGATTTATTAGCTTCAAAACGCCTTTGGATAGAGATATTTTCACCACTAAGCCTTCCAAATGGTTTTGGTTTTCAATTTCTGAATTTTCTATTCAAAACCTATCCGCTACTGAAAACCAAACGCTTTTGCACGTTCAATTCATTAGATATTTGCACTGAAAGTAATTTTAATGCAGTTTCAACGCAATCCGTTATATGCGAATAACTAACGAACCGAGCTTTCAAAATTGTTGCGGTCTGCAGTGCTGAACAGGAAATGAACACACCTTTTCAAAAATGTAAAAATTTCATCGCAAAATTTTTTCATGAAATCCGAAAAAAAGCATGGTATATCCCCCTTGCCGTTTTTTTCAAAAAAAAATCACTTTTTTTAAAAAGTCAATGAAATAAATCATGACATACCTTTTTGGAAAGGTCTATTCAAACCCAATCGATACATCCAAGCCAAATTTTTTTTCATCATCTGGTTAAGGAATTATTCGCATCCAAAGTGATTTTACAGATTTCTGCCCCAAAACTACTTACCTTAATGTCTTTGGATAGCGATAATTCCTAAACCAAATGTCCAAAAAAAAAAAAAAATTTTTTTTTGGATTGACATTTTGTAGAGCTTTCCAAAACTGAAAACTAGAACCTCCTATGATATCTGGTTCTCAAAATATACGCTTCCAAAGTGATAACTTATTTTTTGCGTTTTTTGATTTATTAGCTTCAAAACGCCTTTGGATAGAGATATTTTCGCCACTAAGCCTTCCAAATGGTTTTGGTTTTCAATTTCTGAATTTTCTATTCAAAACCTATCCGCTACTGAAAACCAAACGCTTTTGCACGTTCAATTCATTAGATATTTGCACTGAAAGTAATTTTAATGCAGTTTCAACGCAATCCGTTATATGCGAATAACTAACGAACCAAGCTTTCAAAATTGTTGCGGTCTGCAGTGCTGAACAGGAAATGAACACACCTTTTCAAAAATGTAAAAATTTCATCGCAAAATTTTTTCATGAAATCCGAAAATCCGAAAAAAAGCATGGACTACCCCCTTGCCGTTTTTTTCAAAAAAAAATCACTTTTTTTAAAAAGTCAATGAAATAAATCATGACATACCTTTTTGGAAAGGTCTATTCAAACCCAATCGAAACATCCAAGCCAAATTTTTTTTCATCATCTGGTTAAGGAATTATTCGCATCCAAAGTGATTTTACAGATTTCTGCCCCAAAACTACTTACCTTAATGTCTTTGGATAGCGATAATTCCTAAACCAAATGTCCAAAAAAAAAAAAATTTTTGTTTGGATTGACATTTTGTAGAGCTTTCCAAAACTGAAAACTAGAACCTCCTATGATATCTGGTTCTCAAAATATACGCTTCCAAAGTGATAACTTATTTTTTGCGTTTTTTGATTTATTAGCTTCAAAACGCCTTTGGATAGAGATATTTTCGCCACTAAGCCTTCCAAATGGTTTTGGTTTTCAATTTCTGAATTTTCTATTCAAAACCTATCCGCTACTGAAAACCAAACGCTTTTGCACGTTCAATTCATTAGATATTTGCACTGAAAGTAATTTTAATGCAGTTTCAACGCAATCCGTTATATGCGAATAACTAACGAACCGAGCTTTCAAAATTGTTGCGGTCTGCAGTGCTGAACAGGAAATGAACACACCTTTTCAAAAATGTAAAAATTTCATCGCAAAATTTTTTCATGAAATCCGAAAATCCGAAAAAAAGCATGGACTACCCCCTTGCCGTTTTTTTCAAAAAAAAATCACTTTTTTTAAAAAGTCAATGAAATAAATCATGACATACCTTTTTGGAAAGGTCTATTCAAACCCAATCGATACATCCAAGCCAAATTTTTTTTCATCATCTGGTTAAGGAATTATTCGCATCCAAAGTGATTTTACAGATTTCTGCCCCAAAACTACTTACCTTAATGTCTTTGGATAGCGATAATTCCTAAACCAAATGTCCAAAAAAAAAAAAAAATTTTTTTTGGATTGACATTTTGTAGAGCTTTCCAAAACTGAAAACTAGAACCTCCTATGATATCTGGTTCTCAAAATATACGCTTCCAAAGTGATAACTTATTTTTTGCGTTTTTTGATTTATTAGCTTCAAAACGCCTTTGGATAGAGATATTTTCGCCACTAAGCCTTCCAAATGGTTTTGGTTTTCAATTTCTGAATTTTCTATTCAAAACCTATCCGCTACTGAAAACCAAACGCTTTTGCACGTTCAATTCATTAGATATTTGCACTGAAAGTAATTTTAATGCAGTTTCAACGCAATCCGTTATATGCGAATAACTAACGAACCGAGCTTTCAAAATTGTTGCGGTCTGCAGTGCTGAACAGGAAATGAACACACCTTTTCAAAAATGTAAAAATTTCATCGCAAAATTTTTTCATGAAATCCGAAAAAAAGCATGGACTACCCCCTTGCCGTTTTTTTCAAAAAAAAATCACTTTTTTTAAAAAGTCAATGAAATAAATCATGACATACCTTTTTGGAAAGGTCTATTCAAACCCAATCGATACATCCAAGCCAAATTTTTTTGTCATCATCTGGTTAAGGAATTATTCGCATCCAAAGTGATTTTACAGATTTCTGCCCCAAAACTACTTACCTTAATGTCTTTGGATAGCGATAATTCCTAAACCAAATGTCCAAAAAAAAAAAAAAATTTTTTTGGATTGACATTTTGTAGAGCTTTCCAAAACTGAAAACTAGAACCTCCTCTGATATCTGGTTCTCAAAATATACGCTTCCAAAGTGATAACTTATTTTTTGCGTTTTTTGATTTATTAGCTTCAAAACGCCTTTGGATAGAGATATTTTCGCCACTAAGCCTTCCAAATGGTTTTGGTTTTCAATTTCTGAATTTTCTATTCAAAACCTATCCGCTACTGAAAACCAAACGCTTTTGCACGTTCAATTCATTAGATATTTGCACTGAAAGTAATTTTAATGCAGTTTCAACGCAATCCGTTATATGCGAATAACTAACGAACCGAGCTTTCAAAATTGTTGCGGTCTGCAGTGCTGAACAGGAAATGAACACACCTTTTCAAAAATGTAAAAATTTCATCGCAAAATTTTTTCATGAAATCCGAAAAAAAGCATGGACTACCCCCTTGCCGTTTTTTTCAAAAAAAAATCACTTTTTTTAAAAAGTCAATGAAATAAATCATGACATACCTTTTTGGAAAGGTCTATTCAAACCCAATCGATACATCCAAGCCAAATTTTTTTTCATCATCTGGTTAAGGAATTATTCGCATCCAAAGTGATTTTACAGATTTCTGCCCCAAAACTACTTACCTTAATGTCTTTGGATAGCGATAATTCCTAAACCAAATGTCAAAAAAAAAAAAAAAAATTTTTTTGGATTGACATTTTGTAGAGCTTTCCAAAACTGAAAACTAGAACCTCCTATGATATCTGGTTCTCAAAATATACGCTTCCAAAGTGATAACTTATTTTTTGCGTTTTTTGATTTATTAGCTTCAAAACGCCTTTGGATAGAGATATTTTCGCCACTAAGCCTTCCAAATGGTTTTGGTTTTCAATTTCTGAATTTTCTATTCAAAACCTATCCGCTACTGAAAACCAAACGCTTTTGCACGTTCAATTCATTAGATATTTGCACTGAAAGTAATTTTAATGCAGTTTCAACGCAATCCGTTATATGCGAATAACTAACGAACCGAGCTTTCAAAATTGTTGCGGTCTGCAGTGCTGAACAGGAAATGAACACACCTTTTCAAAAACGTAAAAATTTCATCGCAAAATTTTTTCATGAAATCCGAAAAAAAGCATGGACTACCCCCTTGCCGTTTTTTTCAAAAAAAAATCACTTTTTTTAAAAAGTCAATGAAATAAATCATGACATACCTTTTTGGAAAGGTCTATTCAAACCCAATCGATACATCCAAGCCAAATTTTTTTTCATCATCTGGTTAAGGAATTATCCGCATCCAAAGTGATGTTACAGATTTCTGCCCCAAAACTACTTACCTTAATGTCTTTGGATAGCGATAATTCCTAAACCAAATGTCCAAAAAAAAAAAAAATTTTTTTTGGATTGACATTTTGTAGAGCTTTCCAAAACTGAAAACTAGAACCTCCTATGATATCTGGTTCTCAAAATATACGCTTCCAAAGTGATAACTTATTTTTTGCGTTTTTTGATTTATTAGCTTCAAAACGCCTTTGGATAGAGATATTTTCGCCACTAAGCCTTCCAAATGGTTTTGTCCAAAAAAAAAAAAAAATTTTTTTTGGATTGACATTTTGTAGAGCTTTCCAAAACTGAAAACTAGAACCTCCTATGATATCTGGTTCTCAAAATATACGCTTCCAAAGTGATAACTTATTTTTTGCGTTTTTTGATTTATTAGCTTCAAAACGCCTTTGGATAGAGATATTTTCGCCACTAAGCCTTCCAAATGGTTTTGGTTTTCAATTTCTGAATTTTCTATTCAAAACCTATCCGCTACTGAAAACCAAACGATATTTGCACTGAAAGTAATTTTAATGCAGTTTCAACGCAATCCGTTATATGCGAATAACTAACGAACCGAGCTTTCAAAATTGTTGCGGTCTGCAGTGCTGAACAGGAAATGAACACACCTTTTCAAAAATGTAAAAATTTCATCGCAAAATTTTTTCATGAAATCCGAAAAAAAGCATGGACTACCCCCTTGCCGTTTTTTTCAAAAAAAAATCACTTTTTTTAAAAGTCAATGAAATAAATCATGACATACCTTTTTGGAAAGGTCTATTCAAACCCAATCGATACATCCAAGCCAAATTTTTTTTCATCATCTGGTTAAGGAATTATTCGCATCCAAAGTGATTTTACAGATTTCTGCCCCAAAACTACTTACCTTAATGTCTTTGGATAGCGATAATTCCTAAACCAAATGTCCAAAAAAAAAAAAAATTTTTTTTGGATTGACATTTTGTAGAGCTTTCCAAAACTGAAAACTAGAACCTCCTATGATATCTGGTTCTCAAAATATACGCTTCCAAAGTGATAACTTATTTTTTGCGTTTTTTGATTTATTAGCTTCAAAACGCCTTTGGATAGAGATATTTTCGCCACTAAGCCTTCCAAATGGTTTTGGTTTTCAATTTCTGAATTTTCTATTCAAAACCTATCCGCTACTGAAAACCAAACGCTTTTGCACGTTCAATTCATTAGATATTTGCACTGAAAGTAATTTTAATGCAGTTTCAACGCAATCCGTTATATGCGAATAACTAACGAACCGAGCTTTCAAAATTGTTGCGGTCTGCAGTGCTGAACAGGAAATGAACACACCTTTTCAAAAATGTAAAAATTTCATCGCAAAATTTTTTCATGAAATCCGAAAAAAAGCATGGACTACCCCCTTGCCGTTTTTTTCAAAAAAAAATCACTTTTTTTAAAAGTCAATGAAATAAATCATGACATACCTTTTTGGAAAGGTCTATTCAAACCCAATCGATACATCCAAGCCAAATTTTTTTTCATCATCTGGTTAAGGAATTATTCGCATCCAAAGTGATTTTACAGATTTCTGCCCCAAAACTACTTACCTTAATGTCTTTGGATAGCGATAATTCCTAAACCAAATGTCCAAAAAAAAAAAAAAATTTTTTTTGGATTGACATTTTGTAGAGCTTTCCAAAACTGAAAACTAGAACCTCCTATGATATCTGGTTCTCAAAATATACGCTTCCAAAGTGATAACTTATTTTTTGCGTTTTTTGATTTATTAGCTTCAAAACGCCTTTGGATAGAGAAATTTTCGCCACTAAGCCTTCCAAATGGTTTTGTCCAAAAAAAAAAAAAAAAATTTTTTTTGGATTGACATTTTGTAGAGCTTTCCAAAACTGAAAACTAGAACCTCCTATGATATCTGGTTCTCAAAATATACGCTTCCAAAGTGATAACTTATTTTTTGCGTTTTTTGATTTATTAGCTTCAAAACGCCTTTGGATAGAGATATTTTCGCCACTAAGCCTTCCAAATGGTTTTGGTTTTCAATTTCTGAATTTTCTATTCAAAACCTATCCGCTACTGAAAACCAAACGATATTTGCACTGAAAGTAATTTTAATGCAGTTTCAACGCAATCCGTTATATGCGAATAACTAACGAACCGAGCTTTCAAAATTGTTGCGGTCTGCAGTGCTGAACAGGAAATGAACACACCTTTTCAAAAATGTAAAAATTTCATCGCAAAATTTTTTCATGAAATCCGAAAAAAAGCATGGACTACCCCCTTGCCGTTTTTTTCAAAAAAAAATCACTTTTTTTAAAAGTCAATGAAATAAATCATGACATACCTTTTTGGAAAGGTCTATTCAAACCCAATCGATACATCCAAGCCAAATTTTTTTTCATCATCTGGTTAAGGAATTATTCGCATCCAAAGTGATTTTACAGATTTCTGCCCCAAAACTACTTACCTTAATGTCTTTGGATAGCGATAATTCCTAAACCAAATGTCCAAAAAAAAAAAAAAATTTTTTTTGGATTGACATTTTGTAGAGCTTTCCAAAACTGAAAACTAGAACCTCCTATGATATCTGGTTCTCAAAATATACGCTTCCAAAATGATAACTTATTTTTTGCGTTTTTTGATTTATTAGCTTCAAAACGCCTTTGGATAGAGATATTTTCGCCACTAAGCCTTCCAAATGGTTTTGGTTTTCAATTTCTGAATTTTCTATTCAAAACCTATCCGCTACTGAAAACCAAACGATATTTGCACTGAAAGTAATTTTAATGCAGTTTCAACGCAATCCGTTATATGCGAATAACTAACGAACCGAGCTTTCAAAATTGTTGCGGTCTGCAGTGCTGAACAGGAAATGAACACACCTTTTCAAAAATGTAAAAATTTCATCGCAAAATTTTTTCATGAAATCCGAAAAAAAGCATGGACTACCCCCTTGCCGTTTTTTTCAAAAAAAAATCACTTTTTTTTAAAAGTCAATGAAATAAATCATGACATACCTTTTTGGAAAGGTCTATTCAAACCCAATCGATACATCCAAGCCAAATTTTTTTTCATCATCTGGTTAAGGAATTATTCGCATCCAAAGTGATTTTACAGATTTCTGCCCCAAAACTACTTACCTTAATGTCTTTGGATAGCGATAATTCCTAAACCAAATGTCCAAAAAAAAAAAAAAATTTTTTTTGGATTGACATTTTGTAGAGCTTTCCAACACTGAAAACTAGAACCTCCTATGATATCTGGTTCTCAAAATATACGCTTCCAAAGTGATAACTTATTTTTTGCGTTTTTTGATTTATTAGCTTCAAAACGCCTTTGGATAGAGATATTTTCGCCACTAAGCCTTCCAAATGGTTTTGGTTTTCAATTTCTGAATTTTCTATTCAAAACCTATCCGCTACTGAAAACCAAACGCTTTTGCACGTTCAATTCATTAGATATTTGCACTGAAAGTAATTTTAATGCAGTTTCAACGCAATCCGTTATATGCGAATAACTAACGAACCGAGCTTTCAAAATTGTTGCGGTCTGCAGTGCTGAACAGGAAATGAACACACCTTTTCAAAAATGTAAAAATTTCATCGCAAAATTTTTTCATGAAATCCGAAAAAAAGCATGGACTACCCCCTTGCCGTTTTTTTCAAAAAAAAATCACTTTTTTTAAAAAGTCAATGAAATAAATCATGACATACCTTTTTGGAAAGGTCTATTCAAACCCAATCGATACATCCAAGCCAAATTTTTTTTCATCATCTGGTTAAGGAATTATTCGCATCCAAAGTGATTTTACAGATTTCTGCCCCAAAACTACTTACCTTAATGTCTTTGGATAGCGATAATTCCTAAACCAAATGTCCAAAAAAAAAAAAAATTTTTTTTGGATTGACATTTTGTAGAGCTTTCCAAAACTGAAAACTAGAACCTCCTATGATATCTGGTTCTCAAAATATACGCTTCCAAAGTGATAACTTATTTTTTGCGTTTTTTGATTTATTAGCTTCAAAACGCCTTTGGATAGAGATATTTTCGCCACTAAGCCTTCCAAATGGTTTTGGTTTTCAATTTCTGAATTTTCTATTCAAAACCTATCCGCTACTGAAAACCAAACGCTTTTGCACGTTCAATTCATTAGATATTTGCACTGAAAGTAATTTTAATGCAGTTTCAACGCAATCCGTTATATGCGAATAACTAACGAACCGAGCTTTCAAAATTGTTGCGGTCTGCAGTGCTGAACAGGAAATGAACACACCTTTTCAAAAATGTAAAAATTTCATCGCAAAATTTTTTCATGAAATCCGAAAAAAAGCATTGACTACCCCCTTGCCGTTTTTTTAAAAAAAAAATCACTTTTTTTAAAAAGTCAATGAAATAAATCATGACATACCTTTTTGGAAAGGTCTATTCAAACCCAATCGATACATCCAAGCCAAATTTTTTTTCATCATCTGGTTAAGGAATTATTCGCATCCAAAGTGATTTTACAGATTTCTGCCCCAAAACTACTTACCTTAATGTCTTTGGATAGCGATAATTCCTAAACCAAATGTCCAAAAAAAAAAAAAAATTTTTTTTGGATTGACATTTTGTAGAGCTTTCCAAAACTGAAAACTAGAACCTCCTATGATATCTGGTTCTCAAAATATACGCTTCCAAAGTGATAACTTATTTTTTGCGTTTTTTGATTTATTAGCTTCAAAACGCCTTTGGATAGAGATATTTTCGCCACTAAGCCTTCCAAATGGTTTTGGTTTTCAATTTCTGAATTTTCTATTCAAAACCTATCCGCTACTGAAAACCAAACGCTTTTGCACGTTCAATTCATTAGATATTTGCACTGAAAGTAATTTTAATGCAGTTTCAACGCAATCCGTTATATGCGAATAACTAACGAACCGAGCTTTCAAAATTGTTGCGGTCTGCAGTGCTGAACAGGAAATGAACACACCTTTTCAAAAATGTAAAAATTTCATCGCAAAATTTTTTCATGAAATCCGAAAAAAAGCATGGACTACCCCCTTGCCGTTTTTTTCAAAAAAAAATCACTTTTTTTAAAAAGTCAATGAAATAAATCATGACATACTTTTTTGGAAAGGTCTATTCAAACCCAATCGATACATCCAAGCCAAATTTTTTTTCATCATCTGGTTAAGGAATTATTCGCATCCAAAGTGATTTTACAGATTTCTGCCCCAAAACTACTTACCTTAATGTCTTTGGATAGCGATAATTCGTAAACCAAATGTCCAAAAAAAAAAAAAAATTTTTTTTTGGATTGACATTTTGTAGAGCTTTCCAAAACTGAAAACTAGAACCTCCTATGATATCTGGTTCTCAAAATATACGCTTCCAAAGTGATAACTTATTTTTTGCGTTTTTTGATTTATTAGCTTCAAAACGCCTTTGGATAGAGATATTTTCGCCACTAAGCCTTTCAAATGGTTTTGGTTTTCAATTTCTGAATTTTCTATTCAAAACCTATCCGCTACTGAAAACCAAACGCTTTTGCACGTTCAATTCATTAGATATTTGCACTGAAAGTAATTTTAATGCAGTTTCAACGCAATCCGTTATATGCGAATAACTAACGAACCGAGCTTTCAAAATTGTTGCGGTCTGCAGTGCTGAACAGGAAATGAACACACCTTTTCAAAAATGTAAAAATTTCATCGCAAAATTTTTTCATGAAATCCGAAAATCCGAAAAAAAGCATGGACTACCCCCTTGCCGTTTTTTTCAAAAAAAAATCACTTTTTTTAAAAAGTCAATGAAATAAATCATGACATACCTTTTTGGAAAGGTCTATTCAAACCCAATCGATACATCCAAGCCAAATTTTTTTTCATCATCTGGTTAAGGAATTATTCGCATCCAAAGTGATTTTACAGATTTCTGCCCCAAAACTACTTACCTTAATGTCTTTGGATAGCGATAATTCCTAAACCAAATGTCCAAAAAAAAAAAAAAATTTTTTTTGGATTGACATTTTGTAGAGCTTTCCAAAACTGAAAACTAGAACCTCCTATGATATCTGGTTCTCAAAATATACGCTTCCAAAGTGATAACTTATTTTTTGCGTTTTTTGATTTATTAGCTTCAAAACGCCTTTGGATAGAGATATTTTCGCCACTAAGCCTTCCAAATGGTTTTGGTTTTCAATTTCTGAATTTTCTATTCAAAACCTATCCGCTACTGAAAACCAAACGCTTTTGCACGTTCAATTCATTAGATATTTGCACTGAAAGTAATTTTAATGCAGTTTCAACGCAATCCGTTATATGCGAATAACTAACGAACCGAGCTTTCAAAATTGTTGCGGTCTGCAGTGCTGAACAGGAAATGAACACACCTTTTCAAAAATGTAAAAATTTCATCGCAAAATTTTTTCATGAAATCCGAAAATCCGAAAAAAAGCATGGACTACCCCCTTGCCGTTTTTTTCAAAAAAAAATCACTTTTTTTAAAAAGTCAATGAAATAAATCATGACATACCTTTTTGGAAAGGTCTATTCAAACCCAATCGATACATCCAAGCCAAATTTTTTTTCATCATCTGGTTAAGGAATTATTCGCATCCAAAGTGATTTTACAGATTTCTGCCCCAAAACTACTTACCTTAATGTCTTTGGATAGCGATAATTCCTAAACCAAATGTCCAAAAAAAAAAAAAAATTTTTTTTTGGATTGACATTTTGTAGAACTTTCCAAAACTGAAAACTAGAACCTCCTATGATATCTGGTTCTCAAAATATACGCTTCCAAAGTGATAACTTATTTTTTGCGTTTTTTGATTTATTAGCTTCAAAACGCCTTTGGATAGAGATATTTTCGCCACTAAGCCTTCCAAATGGTTTTGGTTTTCAATTTCTGAATTTTCTATTCAAAACCTATCCGCTACTGAAAACCAAACGCTTTTGCACGTTCAATTCATTAGATATTTGCACTGAAAGTAATTTTAATGCAGTTTCAACGCAATCCGTTATATGCGAATAACTAACGAACCGAGCTTTCAAAATTGTTGCGGTCTGCAGTGCTGAACAGGAAATGAACACACCTTTTCAAAAATGTAAAAATTTCATCGCAAAATTTTTTCATGAAATCCGAAAAAAAGCATGGACTACCCCCTTGCCGTTTTTTTCAAAAAAAAATCACTTTTTTTAAAAAGTCAATGAAATAAATCATGACATACCTTTTTGGAAAGGTCTATTCAAACCCAATCGATACATCCAAGCCAAATTTTTTTTCATCATCTGGTTAAGGAATTATTCGCATCCAAAGTGATTTTACAGATTTCTGCCCCAAAACTACTTACCTTAATGTCTTTGGATAGCGATAATTCCTAAACCAAATGTCCAAAAAAAAAAAAATTTTTGTTTGGATTGACATTTTGTAGAGCTTTCCAAAACTGAAAACTAGAACCTCCTATGATATCTGGTTCTCAAAATATACGCTTCCAAAGTGATAACTTATTTTTTGCGTTTTTTGATTTATTAGCTTCAAAACGCCTTTGGATAAAGATATTTTCGCCACTAAGCCTTCCAAATGGTTTTGGTTTTCAATTTCTGAATTTTCTATTCAAAACCTATTCGTTACTGAAAACCAAACGCTTTTGCAACGTTCAATTCATTAGATATTTGCACTGAAAGTAATTTTAATGCAGTTTCAACGCAATCCGTTATATGCGAATAACTAACGAACCGAGCTTTCAAAATTGTTGCGGTCTACAGTGCTGAACAGGAAATGAACACACCTTTTCAAAAATGTAAAAATTTCATCGCAAAATTTTTTCATGAAATCCGAAAAAAAGCATGGACTACCCCCTTGCCGTTTTTTTCAAAAAAAAAATCACTTTTTTTAAAAAGTCAATGAAATAAATCATGACATACCTTTTTGGAAAGGTCTATTCAAACCCAATCGATACATCCAAGCCAAATTTTTTTTCATCATCTGGTTAAGGAATTATTCGCATCCAAAGTGATTTTACAGATTTCTGCCCCAAAACTACTTACCTTAATGTCTTTGGATAGCGATAATTCCTAAACCAAATGTCCAAAAAAAAAAAAATTTTTTTTTGGATTGACATTTTGTAGAGCTTTCCAAAACTGAAAACTAGAACCTCCTATGATATCTGGTTCTCAAAATATACGCTTCCAAAGTGATAACTTATTTTTTGCGTTTTTTGATTTATTAGCTTCAAAACGCCTTTGGATAGAGATATTTTCGCCACTAAGCCTTCCAAATGGTTTTGGTTTTCAATTTCTGAATTTTCTATTCAAAACCTATCCGCTACTGAAAACCAAACGCTTTTGCACGTTCAATTCATTAGATATTTGCACTGAAAGTAATTTTAATGCAGTTTCAACGCAATCCGTTATATGCGAATAACTAACGAACCGAGCTTTCAAAATTGTTGCGGTCTGCAGTGCTGAACAGGAAATGAACACACCTTTTCAAAAATGTAAAAATTTCATCGCAAAATTTTTTCATGAAATCCGAAAATCCGAAAAAAAGCATGGACTACCCCCTTGCCGTTTTTTTCAAAAAAAAATCAGTTTTTTTAAAAAGTCAATGAAATAAATCATGACATACCTTTTTGGAAAGGTCTATTCAAACCCAATCGATACATCCAAGCCAAATTTTTTTTCATCATCTGGTTAAGGAATTATTCGCATCCAAAGTGATTTTACAGATTTCTGCCCCAAAACTACTTACCTTAATGTCTTTGGATAGCGATAATTCCTAAACCAAATGTCCAAAAAAAAAAAAAAATTTTGTTTGGATTGACATTTTGTAGAGCTTTCCAAAACTGAAAACTAGAACCTCCTATGATATCTGGTTCTCAAAATATACGCTTCCAAAGTGATAACTTATTTTTTGCGTTTTTTGATTTATTAGCTTCAAAACGCCTTTGGATAAAGATATTTTCGCCACTAAGCCTTCCAAATGGTTTTGGTTTTCAATTTCTGAATTTTCTATTCAAAACCTATTCGTTACTGAAAACCAAACGCTTTTGCAACGTTCAATTCATTAGATATTTGCACTGAAAGTAATTTTAATGCAGTTTCAACGCAATCCGTTATATGCGAATAACTAACGAACCGAGCTTTCAAAATTGTTGCGGTCTACAGTGCTGAACAGGAAATGAACACACCTTTTCAAAAATGTAAAAATTTCATCGCAAAATTTTTTCATGAAATCCGAAAAAAAGCATGGACTACCCCCTTGCCGTTTTTTTCAAAAAAAAAATCACTTTTTGTAAAAAGTCAATGAAATAAATCATGACATACCTTTTTGGAAAGGTCTATTCAAACCCAATCGATACATCCAAGCCAAATTTTTTGTCATCATCTGGTTAAGGAATTATTCGCATCCAAAGTGATTTTACAGATTTCTGCCCCAAAACTACTTACCTTAATGTCTTTGGATAGCGATAATTCCTAAACCAAATGTCCAAAAAAAAAAAAATTTTTGTTTGGATTGACATTTTGTAGAGCTTTCCAAAACTGAAAACTAGAACCTCCTATGATATCTGGTTCTCAAAATATACGCTTCCAAAGTGATAACTTATTTTTTGCGTTTTTTGATTTATTAGCTTCAAAACGCCTTTGGATAAAGATATTTTCGCCACTAAGCCTTCCAAATGGTTTTGGTTTTCAATTTCTGAATTTTCTATTCAAAACCTATTCGTTACTGAAAACCAAACGCTTTTGCAACGTTCAATTCATTAGATATTTGCACTGAAAGTAATTTTAATGCAGTTTCAACGCAATCCGTTATATGCGAATAACTAACGAACCGAGCTTTCAAAATTGTTGCGGTCTACAGTGCTGAACAGGAAATGAACACACCTTTTCAAAAATGTAAAAATTTCATCGCAAAATTTTTTCATGAAATCCGAAAAAAAGCATGGACTACCCCCTTGCCGTTTTTTTCAAAAAAAAAAATCACTTTTTGTAAAAGGTCAATGAAATAAATCATGACATACCTTTTTGGAAAGGTCTATTCAAATCCAATCGATACATCCAAGCCAAATTTTTTTTCATCATCTGGTTAAGGAATTATTCGCATCCAAAGTGATTTTACAGATTTCTGCCCCAAAACTACTTACCTTAATGTCTTTGGATAGCGATAATTCCTAAACCAAATGTCCAAAAAAAAAAAAATTTTTTTTGGATTGACATTTTGTAGAGCTTTCCAAAACTGAAAACTAGAACCTCCTATGATATCTGGTTCTCAAAATATACGCTTCCAAAGTGATAACTTATTTTTTGCGTTTTTTGATTTATTAGCTTCAAAACGCCTTTGGATAGAGATATTTTCGCCACTAAGCCTTCCAAATGGTTTTGGTTTTCAATTTCTGAATTTTCTATTCAAAACCTATCCGCTACTGAAAACCAAACGCTTTTGCACGTTCAATTCATTAGATATTTGCACTGAAAGTAATTTTAATGCAGTTTCAACGCAATCCGTTATATGCGAATAACTAACGAACCGAGCTTTCAAAATTGTTGCGGTCTGCAGTGCTGAACAGGAAATGAACACACCTTTTCAAAAATGTAAAAATTTCATCGCAAAATTTTTTCATGAAATCCGAAAATCCGAAAAAAAGCATTGACTACCCCCTTGCCGTTTTTTTAAAAAAAAAATCACTTTTTTTAAAAAGTCAATGAAATAAATCATGACATACCTTTTTGGAAAGGTCTATTCAAACCCAATCGATACATCCAAGCCAAATTTTTTTTCATCATCTGGTTAAGGAATTATTCGCATCCAAAGTGATTTTACAGATTTCTGCCCCAAAACTACTTACCTTAATGTCTTTGGATAGCGATAATTCCTAAACCAAATGTCCAAAAAAAAAAAAAAATTTTTTTTGGATTGACATTTTGTAGAGCTTTCCAAAACTGAAAACTAGAACCTCCTATGATATCTGGTTCTCAAAATATACGCTTCCAAAGTGATAACTTATTTTTTGCGTTTTTTGATTTATTAGCTTCAAAACGCCTTTGGATAGAGATATTTTCGCCACTAAGCCTTCCAAATGGTTTTGGTTTTCAATTTCTGAATTTTCTATTCAAAACCTATCCGCTACTGAAAACCAAACGCTTTTGCACGTTCAATTCATTAGATATTTGCACTGAAAGTAATTTTAATGCAGTTTCAACGCAATCCGTTATATGCGAATAACTAACGAACCGAGCTTTCAAAATTGTTGCGGTCTGCAGTGCTGAACAGGAAATGAACACACCTTTTCAAAAATGTAAAAATTTCATCGCAAAATTTTTTCATGAAATCCGAAAAAAAGCATTGACTACCCCCTTGCCGTTTTTTTCAAAAAAAAATCACTTTTTTTAAAAAGTCAATGAAATAAATCATGACATACCTTTTTGGAAAGGTCTATTCAAACCCAATCGATACATCCAAGCCAAATTTTTTTTCATCATCTGGTTAAGGAATTATTCGCATCCAAAGTGATTTTACAGATTTCTGCCCCAAAACTACTTACCTTAATGTCTTTGGATAGCGATAATTCCTAAACCAAATGTCCAAAAAAAAAAAAAAATTTTTTTTGGATTGACATTTTGTAGAGCTTTCCAAAACTGAAAACTAGAACCTCCTATGATATCTGGTTCTCAAAATATACGCTTCCAAAGTGATAACTTATTTTTTGCGTTTTTTGATTTATTAGCTTCAAAACGCCTTTGGATAGAGATATTTTCGCCACTAAGCCTTCCAAATGGTTTTGGTTTTCAATTTCTGAATTTTCTATTCAAAACCTATCCGCTACTGAAAACCAAACGCTTTTGCACGTTCAATTCATTAGATATTTGCACTGAAAGTAATTTTAATGCAGTTTCAACGCAATCCGTTATATGCGAATAACTAACGAACCGAGCTTTCAAAATTGTTGCGGTCTGCAGTGCTGAACAGGAAATGAACACACCTTTTCAAAAATGTAAAAATTTCATCGCAAAATTTTTTCATGAAATCCGAAAAAAAGCATGGACTACCCCCTTGCCGTTTTTTTCAAAAAAAAATCACTTTTTTTAAAAAGTCAATGAAATAAATCATGACATACCTTTTTGGAAAGGTCTATTCAAACCCAATCGATACATCCAAGCCAAATTTTTTTTCATCATCTAGTTAAGGAATTATTCGCATCCAAAGTGATTTTACAGATTTCTGCCCCAAAACTACTTACCTTAATGTCTTTGGATAGCGATAATTCCTAAACCAAATGTCCAAAAAAAAAAAAAAATTTTTTTTGGATTGACATTTTGTAGAGCTTTCCAAAACTGAAAACTAGAACCTCCTATGATATCTGGTTCTCAAAATATACGCTTCCAAAGTGATAACTTATTTTTTGCGTTTTTTGATTTATTAGCTTCAAAACGCCTTTGGATAGAGATATTTTCGCCACTAAGCCTTCCAAATGGTTTTGGTTTTCAATTTCTGAATTTTCTATTCAAAACCTATCCGCTACTGAAAACCAAACGCTTTTGCACGTTCAATTCATTAGATATTTGCACTGAAAGTAATTTTAATGCAGTTTCAACGCAATCCGTTATATGCGAATAACTAACGAACCGAGCTTTCAAAATTGTTGCGGTCTGCAGTGCTGAACAGGAAATGAACACACCTTTTCAAAAATGTAAAAATTTCATCGCAAAATTTTTTCATGAAATCCGAAAATCCGAAAAAAAGCATGGACTACCCCCTTGCCGTTTTTTTCAAAAAAAAATCACTTTTTTTAAAAAGTGAATGAAATAAATCATGACATACCTTTTTGGAAAGGTCTATTCAAACCCAATCGATACATCCAAGCCAAATTTTTTTTCATCATCTGGTTAAGGAATTATTCGCATCCAAAGTGATTTTACAGATTTCTGCCCCAAAACTACTTACCTTAATGTCTTTGGATAGCGATAATTCCTAAACCAAATGTCCAAAAAAAAAAAAAAATTTTTTTTGGATTGACATTTTGTAGAGCTTTCCAAAACTGAAAACTAGAACCTCCTATGATATCTGGTTCTCAAAATATACGCTTCCAAAGTGATAACTTATTTTTTGCGTTTTTTGATTTATTAGCTTCAAAACGCCTTTGGATAGAGATATTTTCGCCACTAAGCCTTCCAAATGGTTTTGGTTTTCAATTTCTGAATTTTCTATTCAAAACCTATCCGCTACTGAAAACCAAACGCTTTTGCACGTTCAATTCATTAGATATTTGCACTGAAAGTAATTTTAATGCAGTTTCAACGCAATCCGTTATATGCGAATAACTAACGAACCGAGCTTTCAAAATTGTTGCGGTCTGCAGTGCTGAACAGGAAATGAACACACCTTTTCAAAAATGTAAAAATTTCATCGCAAAATTTTTTCATGAAATCCGAAAAAAAGCATTGACTACCCCCTTGCCGTTTTTTTCAAAAAAAAATCACTTTTTTTAAAAAGTCAATGAAATAAATCATGACATACCTTTTTGGAAAGGTCTATTCAAACCCAATCGATACATCCAAGCCAAATTTTTTTTCATCATCTGGTTAAGGAATTATTCGCATCCAAAGTGATTTTACAGATTTCTGCCCCAAAACTACTTACCTTAATGTCTTTGGATAGCGATAATTCCTAAACCAAATGTCCAAAAAAAAAAAAAAATTTTTTTTGGATTGACATTTTGTAGAGCTTTCCAAAACTGAAAACTAGAACCTCCTATGATATCTGGTTCTCAAAATATACGCTTCCAAAGTGATAACTTATTTTTTGCGTTTTTTGATTTATTAGCTTCAAAACGCCTTTGGATAGAGATATTTTCGCCACTAAGCCTTCCAAATGGTTTTGGTTTTCAATTTCTGAATTTTCTATTCAAAACCTATCCGCTACTGAAAACCAAACGCTTTTGCACGTTCAATTCATTAGATATTTGCACTGAAAGTAATTTTAATGCAGTTTCAACGCAATCCGTTATATGCGAATAACTAACGAACCGAGCTTTCAAAATTGTTGCGGTCTGCAGTGCTGAACAGGAAATGAACACACCTTTTCAAAAATGTAAAAATTTCATCGCAAAATTTTTTCATGAAATCCGAAAAAAAGCATGGACTACCCCCTTGCCGTTTTTTTCAAAAAAAAATCACTTTTTTTAAAAAGTCAATGAAATAAATCATGACATACCTTTTTGGAAAGGTCTATTCAAACCCAATCGATACATCCAAGCCAAATTTTTTTTCATCATCTAGTTAAGGAATTATTCGCATCCAAAGTGATTTTACAGATTTCTGCCCCAAAACTACTTACCTTAATGTCTTTGGATAGCGATAATTCCTAAACCAAATGTCCAAAAAAAAAAAAAAATTTTTTTTGGATTGACATTTTGTAGAGCTTTCCAAAACTGAAAACTAGAACCTCCTATGATATCTGGTTCTCAAAATATACGCTTCCAAAGTGATAACTTATTTTTTGCGTTTTTTGATTTATTAGCTTCAAAACGCCTTTGGATAGAGATATTTTCGCCACTAAGCCTTCCAAATGGTTTTGGTTTTCAATTTCTGAATTTTCTATTCAAAACCTATCCGCTACTGAAAACCAAACGCTTTTGCACGTTCAATTCATTAGATATTTGCACTGAAAGTAATTTTAATGCAGTTTCAACGCAATCCGTTATATGCGAATAACTAACGAACCGAGCTTTCAAAATTGTTGCGGTCTGCAGTGCTGAACAGGAAATGAACACACCTTTTCAAAAATGTAAAAATTTCATCGCAAAATTTTTTCATGAAATCCGAAAAAAAGCATTGACTACCCCCTTGCCGTTTTTTTCAAAAAAAAATCACTTTTTTTAAAAAGTCAATGAAATAAATCATGACATACCTTTTTGGAAAGGTCTATTCAAACCCAATCGATACATCGAAGCCAAATTTTTTTTCATCATCTGGTTAAGGAATTATTCGCATCCAAAGTGATTTTACAGATTTCTGCCCCAAAACTACTTACCTTAATGTCTTTGGATAGCGATAATTCCTAAACCAAATGTCCAAAAAAAAAAAAAAATTTTTTTTGGATTGACATTTTGTAGAGCTTTCCAAAACTGAAAACTAGAACCTCCTATGATATCTGGTTCTCAAAATATACGCTTCCAAAGTGATAACTTATTTTTTGCGTTTTTTGATTTATTAGCTTCAAAACGCCTTTGGATAGAGATATTTTCGCCACTAAGCCTTCCAAATGGTTTTGGTTTTCAATTTCTGAATTTTCTATTCAAAACCTATCCGCTACTGAAAACCAAACGCTTTTGCACGTTCAATTCATTAGATATTTGCACTGAAAGTAATTTTAATGCAGTTTCAACGCAATCCGTTATATGCGAATAACTAACGAACCGAGCTTTCAAAATTGTTGCGGTCTGCAGTGCTGAACAGGAAATGAACACACCTTTTCAAAAATGTAAAAATTTCATCGCAAAATTTTTTCATGAAATCCGAAAAAAAGCATGGACTACCCCCTTGCCGTTTTTTTCAAAAAAAAATCACTTTTTTTAAAAAGTCAATGAAATAAATCATGACATACCTTTTTGGAAAGGTCTATTCAAACCCAATCGATACATCCAAGCCAAATTTTTTTTCATCATCTAGTTAAGGAATTATTCGCATCCAAAGTGATTTTACAGATTTCTGCCCCAAAACTACTTACCTTAATGTCTTTGGATAGCGATAATTCCTAAACCAAATGTCCAAAAAAAAAAAAAAATTTTTTTTGGATTGACATTTTGTAGAGCTTTCCAAAACTGAAAACTAGAACCTCCTATGATATCTGGTTCTCAAAATATACGCTTCCAAAGTGATAACTTATTTTTTGCGTTTTTTGATTTATTAGCTTCAAAACGCCTTTGGATAGAGATATTTTCGCCACTAAGCCTTCCAAATGGTTTTGGTTTTCAATTTCTGAATTTTCTATTCAAAACCTATCCGCTACTGAAAACCAAACGCTTTTGCACGTTCAATTCATTAGATATTTGCACTGAAAGTAATTTTAATGCAGTTTCAACGCAATCCGTTATATGCGAATAACTAACGAACCGAGCTTTCAAAATTGTTGCGGTCTGCAGTGCTGAACAGGAAATGAACACACCTTTTCAAAAATGTAAAAATTTCATCGCAAAATTTTTTCATGAAATCCGAAAATCCGAAAAAAAGCATGGACTACCCCCTTGCCGTTTTTTTCAAAAAAAAATCACTTTTTTTAAAAAGTCAATGAAATAAATCATGACATACCTTTTTGGAAAGGTCTATTCAAACCCAATCGATACATCCAAGCCAAATTTTTTTTCATCATCTGGTTAAGGAATTATTCGCATCCAAAGTGATTTTACAGATTTCTGCCCCAAAACTACTTACCTTAATGTCTTTGGATAGCGATAATTCCTAAACCAAATGTCCAAAAAAAAAAAAAAATTTTTTTTGGATTGACATTTTGTAGAGCTTTCCAAAACTGAAAACTAGAACCTCCTATGATATCTGGTTCTCAAAATATACGCTTCCAAAGTGATAACTTATTTTTTGCGTTTTTTGATTTATTAGCTTCAAAACGCCTTTGGATAGAGATATTTTCGCCACTAAGCCTTCCAAATGGTTTTGGTTTTCAATTTCTGAATTTTCTATTCAAAACCTATCCGCTACTGAAAACCAAACGCTTTTGCACGTTCAATTCATTAGATATTTGCACTGAAAGTAATTTTAATGCAGTTTCAACGCAATCCGTTATATGCGAATAACTAACGAACCGAGCTTTCAAAATTGTTGCGGTCTGCAGTGCTGAACAGGAAATGAACACACCTTTTCAAAAATGTAAAAATTTCATCGCAAAATTTTTTCATGAAATCCGAAAAAAAGCATGGACTACCCCCTTGCCGTTTTTTTCAAAAAAAAATCACTTTTTTTAAAAAGTCAATGAAATAAATCATGACATACCTTTTTGGAAAGGTCTATTCAAACCCAATCGATACATCCAAGCCAAATTTTTTTTCATCATCTGGTTAAGGAATTATTCGCATCCAAAGTGATTTTACAGATTTCTGCCCCAAAACTACTTACCTTAATGTCTTTGGATAGCGATAATTCGTAAACCAAATGTCCAAAAAAAAAAAAAAATTTTTTTTTGGATTGACATTTTGTAGAGCTTTCCAAAACTGAAAACTAGAACCTCCTATGATATCTGGTTCTCAAAATATACGCTTCCAAAGTGATAACTTATTTTTTGCGTTTTTTGATTTATTAGCTTCAAAACGCCTTTGGATAGAGATATTTTCGCCACTAAGCCTTCCAAATGGTTTTGGTTTTCAATTTCTGAATTTTCTATTCAAAACCTATCCGCTACTGAAAACCAAACGCTTTTGCACGTTCAATTCATTAGATATTTGCACTGAAAGTAATTTTAATGCAGTTTCAACGCAATCCGTTATATGCGAATAACTAACGAACCGAGCTTTCAAAATTGTTGCGGTCTGCAGTGCTGAACAGGAAATGAACACACCTTTTCAAAAATGTAAAAATTTCATCGCAAAATTTTTTCATGAAATCCGAAAATCCGAAAAAAAGCATGGACTACCCCCTTGCCGTTTTTTTAAAAAAAAAATCACTTTTTTTAAAAAGTCAATGAAATAAATCATGACATACCTTTTTGGAAAGGTCTATTCAAACCCAATCGATACATCGAAGCCAAATTTTTTTTCATCATCTGGTTAAGGAATTATTCGCATCCAAAGTGATTTTACAGATTTCTGCCCCAAAACTACTTACCTTAATGTCTTTGGATAGCGATAATTCCTAAACCAAATGTCCAAAAAAAAAAAAAAATTTTTTTTGGATTGACATTTTGTAGAGCTTTCCAAAACTGAAAACTAGAACCTCCTATGATATCTGGTTCTCAAAATATACGCTTCCAAAGTGATAACTTATTTTTTGCGTTTTTTGATTTATTAGCTTCAAAACGCCTTTGGATAGAGATATTTTCGCCACTAAGCCTTCCAAATGGTTTTGGTTTTCAATTTCTGAATTTTCTATTCAAAACCTATCCGCTACTGAAAACCAAACGCTTTTGCACGTTCAATTCATTAGATATTTGCACTGAAAGTAATTTTAATGCAGTTTCAACGCAATCCGTTATATGCGAATAACTAACGAACCGAGCTTTCAAAATTGTTGCGGTCTGCAGTGCTGAACAGGAAATGAACACACCTTTTCAAAAATGTAAAAATTTCATCGCAAAATTTTTTCATGAAATCCGAAAAAAAGCATGGACTACCCCCTTGCCGTTTTTTTCAAAAAAAAATCACTTTTTTTAAAAAGTCAATGAAATAAATCATGACATACCTTTTTGGAAAGGTCTATTCAAACCCAATCGATACATCCAAGCCAAATTTTTTTTCATCATCTAGTTAAGGAATTATTCGCATCCAAAGTGATTTTACAGATTTCTGCCCCAAAACTACTTACCTTAATGTCTTTGGATAGCGATAATTCCTAAACCAAATGTCCAAAAAAAAAAAAAAATTTTTTTTGGATTGACATTTTGTAGAGCTTTCCAAAACTGAAAACTAGAACCTCCTATGATATCTGGTTCTCAAAATATACGCTTCCAAAGTGATAACTTATTTTTTGCGTTTTTTGATTTATTAGCTTCAAAACGCCTTTGGATAGAGATATTTTCGCCACTAAGCCTTCCAAATGGTTTTGGTTTTCAATTTCTGAATTTTCTATTCAAAACCTATCCGCTACTGAAAACCAAACGCTTTTGCACGTTCAATTCATTAGATATTTGCACTGAAAGTAATTTTAATGCAGTTTCAACGCAATCCGTTATATGCGAATAACTAACGAACCGAGCTTTCAAAATTGTTGCGGTCTGCAGTGCTGAACAGGAAATGAACACACCTTTTCAAAAATGTAAAAATTTCATCGCAAAATTTTTTCATGAAATCCGAAAATCCGAAAAAAAGCATGGACTACCCCCTTGCCGTTTTTTTCAAAAAAAAATCACTTTTTTTAAAAAGTCAATGAAATAAATCATGACATACCTTTTTGGAAAGGTCTATTCAAACCCAATCGATACATCCAAGCCAAATTTTTTTTCATCATCTGGTTAAGGAATTATTCGCATCCAAAGTGATTTTACAGATTTCTGCCCCAAAACTACTTACCTTAATGTCTTTGGATAGCGATAATTCGTAAACCAAATGTCCAAAAAAAAAATTTTTTTTTGGATTGACATTTTGTAGAGCTTTCCAAAACTGAAAACTAGAACCTCCTATGATATCTGGTTCTCAAAATATACGCTTCCAAAGTGATAACTTATTTTTTGCGTTTTTTGATTTATTAGCTTCAAAACGCCTTTGGATAGAGATATTTTCGCCACTAAGCCTTCCAAATGGTTTTGGTTTTCAATTTCTGAATTTTCTATTCAAAACCTATCCGCTACTGAAAACCAAACGCTTTTGCACGTTCAATTCATTAGATATTTGCACTGAAAGTAATTTTAATGCAGTTTCAACGCAATCCGTTATATGCGAATAACTAACGAACCGAGCTTTCAAAATTGTTGCGGTCTGCAGTGCTGAACAGGAAATGAACACACCTTTTCAAAAATGTAAAAATTTCATCGCAAAATTTTTTCATGAAATCCGAAAAAAAGCATGGACTACCCCCTTGCCGTTTTTTTCAAAAAAAAAATCACTTTTTTTAAAAAGTCAATGAAATAAATCATGACATACCTTTTTGGAAAGGTCTATTCAAACCCAATCGATACATCCAAGCCAAATTTTTTTTCATCATCTGGTTAAGGAATTATTCGCATCCAAAGTGATTTTACAGATTTCTGCCCCAAAACTACTTACCTTAATGTCTTTGGATAGCGATAATTCCTAAACCAAATGTCCAAAAAAAAAAAAATTTTTGTTTGGATTGACATTTTGTAGAGCTTTCCAAAACTGAAAACTAGAACCTCCTATGATATCTGGTTCTCAAAATATACGCTTCCAAAGTGATAACTTATTTTTTGCGTTTTTTGATTTATTAGCTTCAAAACGCCTTTGGATAAAGATATTTTCGCCACTAAGCCTTCCAAATGGTTTTGGTTTTCAATTTCTGAATTTTCTATTCAAAACCTATTCGTTACTGAAAACCAAACGCTTTTGCAACGTTCAATTCATTAGATATTTGCACTGAAAGTAATTTTAATGCAGTTTCAACGCAATCCGATATATGCGAATAACTAACGAACCGAGCTTTCAAAATTGTTGCGGTCTACAGTGCTGAACAGGAAATGAACACACCTTTTCAAAAATGTAAAAATTTCATCGCAAAATTTTTTCATGAAATCCGAAAAAAAGCATGGACTACCCCCTTGCCGTTTTTTTCAAAAAAAAAATCACTTTTTTTAAAAAGTCAATGAAATAAATCATGACATACCTTTTTGGAAAGGTCTATTCAAACCCAATCGATACATCCAAGCCAAATTTTTTTTCATCATCTGGTTAAGGAATTATTCGCATCCAAAGTGATTTTACAGATTTCTGCCCCAAAACTACTTACCTTAATGTCTTTGGATAGCGATAATTCGTAAACCAAATGTCCAAAAAAAAAAAAAAATTTTTTTTTGGATTGACATTTTGTAGAGCTTTCCAAAACTGAAAACTAGAACCTCCTATGATATCTGGTTCTCAAAATATACGCTTCCAAAGTGATAACTTATTTTTTGCGTTTTTTGATTTATTAGCTTCAAAACGCCTTTGGATAGAGATATTTTCGCCACTAAGCCTTCCAAATGGTTTTGGTTTTCAATTTCTGAATTTTCTATTCAAAACCTATCCGCTACTGAAAACCAAACGCTTTTGCACGTTCAATTCATTAGATATTTGCACTGAAAGTAATTTTAATGCAGTTTCAACGCAATCCGTTATATGCGAATAACTAACGAACCGAGCTTTCAAAATTGTTGCGGTCTGCAGTGCTGAACAGGAAATGAACACACCTTTTCAAAAATGTAAAAATTTCATCGCAAAATTTTTTCATGAAATCCGAAAAAAAGCATGGACTACCCCCTTGCCGTTTTTTTCAAAAAAAAAATCACTTTTTTTAAAAAGTCAATGAAATAAATCATGACATACCTTTTTGGAAAGGTCTATTCAAACCCAATCGATACATCCAAGCCAAATTTTTTTTCATCATCTGGTTAAGGAATTATTCGCATCCAAAGTGATTTTACAGATTTCTGCCCCAAAACTACTTACCTTAATGTCTTTGGATAGCGATAATTCGTAAACCAAATGTCCAAAAAAAAAAAAAAATTTTTTTTTGGATTGACATTTTGTAGAGCTTTCCAAAACTGAAAACTAGAACCTCCTATGATATCTGGTTCTCAAAATATACGCTTCCAAAGTGATAACTTATTTTTTGCGTTTTTTGATTTATTAGCTTCAAAACGCCTTTGGATAAAGATATTTTCGCCACTAAGCCTTCCAAATGGTTTTGGTTTTCAATTTCTGAATTTTCTATTCAAAACCTATTCGTTACTGAAAACCAAACGCTTTTGCAACGTTCAATTCATTAGATATTTGCACTGAAAGTAATTTTAATGCAGTTTCAACGCAATCCGATATATGCGAATAACTAACGAACCGAGCTTTCAAAATTGTTGCGGTCTACAGTGCTGAACAGGAAATGAACACACCTTTTCAAAAATGTAAAAATTTCATCGCAAAATTTTTTCATGAAATCCGAAAAAAAGCATGGACTACCCCCTTGCCGTTTTTTTCAAAAAAAAAATCACTTTTTTTAAAAAGTCAATGAAATAAATCATGACATACCTTTTTGGAAAGGTCTATTCAAACCCAATCGATACATCCAAGCCAAATTTTTTTTCATCATCTGGTTAAGGAATTATTCGCATCCAAAGTGATTTTACAGATTTCTGCCCCAAAACTACTTACCTTAATGTCTTTGGATAGCGATAATTCCTAAACCAAATGTCCAAAAAAAAAAAAAAATTTTTTTTGGATTGACATTTTGTAGAGCTTTCCAAAACTGAAAACTAGAACCTCCTATGATATCTGGTTCTCAAAATATACGCTTCCAAAGTGATAACTTATTTTTTGCGTTTTTTGATTTATTAGCTTCAAAACGCCTTTGGATAGAGATATTTTCGCCACTAAGCCTTCCAAATGGTTTTGGTTTTCAATTTCTGAATTTTCTACTCAAAACCTATCCGCTACTGAAAACCAAACGCTTTTGCAACGTTCAATTCATTAGATATTTGCACTGAAAGTAATTTTAATGCAGTTTCAACGCAATCCGTTATATGCGAATAACTAACGAACCGAGCTTTCAAAATTGTTGCGGTCTGCAGTGCTGAACAGGAAATGAACACACCTTTTCAAAAATGTAAAAATTTCATCGCAAAATTTTTTCATGAAATCCGAAAATCCGAAAAAAAGCATGGACTACCCCCTTGCCGTTTTTTTCAAAAAAAAATCACTTTTTTTAAAAAGTCAATGAAATAAATCATGACATACCTTTTTGGAAAGGTCTATTCAAACCCAATCGATACATCCAAGCCAAATTTTTTTTCATCATCTGGTTAAGGAATTATTCGCATCCAAAGTGATTTTTCAGATTTCTGCCCCAAAACTACTTACCTTAATGTCTTTGGATAGCGATAATTCCTAAACCAAATGTCCAAAAAAAAAAAAATTTTTGTTTGGATTGACATTTTGTAGAGCTTTCCAAAACTGAAAACTAGAACCTCCTATGATATCTGGTTCTCAAAATATACGCTTCCAAAGTGAAAACTTATTTTTTGCGTTTTTTGATTTATTAGCTTCAAAACGCCTTTGGATAGAGATATTTTCGCCACTAAGCCTTCCAAATGGTTTTGGTTTTCAATTTCTGAATTTTCTACTCAAAACCTATCCGCTACTGAAAACCAAACGCTTTTGCAACGTTCAATTCATTAGATATTTCGTCACCTGAGTTCTATCTTGTCCTATGTCCATTTTTCAAAATGTTGGGAAATCGATTTTTAAAGTTCAGATAGAAAACTTTTGTTTATTTTACCCTGTTTATCTTTTGAAGTGATGTTTTTCTGAAAGCCTTAACAATTTTGTTTTAAAAACAATTAACAGATTTCTTTTTTCTTTTCTTCTGAAATAATTATAAATAAAAATCCACGCAGATGTCATTTTGGATATTGAACAAAGTTATATGGAGTGAAGATAAGTTGATAAAATTGGTGGATATTGAACAAAAAAACAAAATATTGAACAAGACAGAAATTAACAAGGATAATATAGGAATCCAGAGGTATTTTGTATTAAATTGAACAAAAACATACATTTTTCATTATTCAAATCAGATCGCAATAGTTTCTTTTTACATTGAAATTTCCTTCGGGACTTCTGGCTTGGGATAAGACAAATATTCGGTTGCCTCTATCAAACTGTAATATGATAAAAAAAAATGCGTCAAACTTCAATCCAATATTATTTTATTGATAGGAGCTAACATGTTTTCAGAGTTCATTTTTTATAACAACGCATTGCACTTGCATTGACGTGCTTACTCGATGAGAGATCAGAGCTGAATGAGCATATTACTCCAGCCAGTCAAATTAGAGCTTCACCTCGGAATGAGAGATAATAAGCTGGAAGCTCGTATACACCTTCATTTTGGCGTTTTAAAAGTTGTCTGAAAAATCTCATAAAATCTCGTGTCTGTAACGTAAGTTATTCAAGGTCAAATAGTCACAAAAATCGCTTTTTCGTAGTTATCTCGATTTCTATAGCTCCAGTGAAGTTAACATCTATTATCGAAATTATAGAGCATACAATTTTCGACAAACTGCCTTCCAATTATTTTTTAATGCACCCAACCGTTTTTTCAGATAGATGGTGGAGAACTCATCCAAATATACTGAAATGCAAGGTTAAATGTGAATCTCGGTTAATAATACCTTGTATAAAGCTACTTAGATCATTAAAATACCATTAACAACGAATAATTTGCATTATTATTAGTTTATACATTGTATTTAATAACATTTTAAATAGAAATAAAACGAGTTATTTCAGTTCTAACTTTATTAAGCAGCTGTATACTATTATTTATAGTTTAAATTGAAGTGAACTTTTACAAATCTATAATAATTTGAAGAGCGGCAAAGTATTAACTTTCTTCTTCAACGTCATCTTCTTTGTGTCCGAACATTTCTGTTTCATTGACATCATCTTCATTGTCCTGAATCATTGTTTCCAGGCCTTCTTGAATTTCCGGGTCAAATGCACTCTCTTCCCCGGGGTCACCTTGCAATGAAACAGCATGAGGGAAGCTTTGTCCATTTCTCTGGCCACAAGCTGAAGTGCATTGCAACCCCTATTATCTGCACCCGCAGCGTGGACTACATCCATTCTTACAACTACAAAATACATATACCTATATGTATATTGTAGTTGTAATAGTATTCAGTAATTAATCTGGAGCTGGATGTAATTTTATTGTCATTGGCCATAGAAATCCATTTTTGCAGCATTCAATCCGATTCCTGGGGTTATAAATCATGCCCTTAACATTTTTTAACTTGGTAATACACATGAAGCTTTGTAGATTTAACGAGCAGAGTATATCGAGGATGATATAAATTGGCTTCAGATGTAGGAGCATTGTATATCGGTACTAAGATGCATACTTCATTTTTGTCGTACAAATGTACAGGGCAATTTTCTTGTAGAAAAACTTCAGCCGGTTGTTCAAAATTGGCAAGTTTTCTAGTAACTTGATGAATTTTCTTGCTTGATTTGAACATTCACCTATTTGGATTTCGATTCTCGAAGCGTTTTTTTGTTCATACTGCTGTTCGGTATTTTCAACAAGATATCTACTATTTATGTGAAATGTTACTAAATACAATGTATTTACTAATAATCATGCAAATTATTCACCGTCAATGATATTTTAGGGGCCAGTTATAGCGATCAGTAAAATGCATCAGTAAACATTTTCTTTTGCAATATTTAATATGTTTAAATGCTTTTTGAAACAAAAACTATATGCAAATTGATGACGAATGTAATAAAATAATTTTTTTTTAAAGAAAAACTTGATTCGGAATTGTATTTTTTGAGAAAAACCATTTATTTGATTTTACTGACGAAAACTCATTTTACGTATCAGCTGATTGTCATGTCACTCAAAATGAAACAATTCGTTCCGCCTGTTTGTGTTCCAATATTTTACTGTTTCAGTACATACGAAAAAAAATTACTGATGCATTGACATCCAGTAAAAATAGAAAGAAGAAGAAGACATTAGTTTTACTGACACAATTTTACTGTTCGCTATAAACACCCATCAGGAAAAAATTCCGAAATCCTTTTGTTTCAACTTTTTACTGATGTGTTTTACTGATCGCTATAACCGGCCCCTTAATGATCTAATAACTTTATACAAGGTATTATTCACCGAGATTCACGTTCATTACAGTATGTTTGGCTGAGCTCTGTGCGTTCTCCACCATCTATCTCAAAAATGGTTAAGTGCATTCAAAAATAATTGCAAAACAATCTGTCGAAAATTTTATGCTCTACAATTTTGATAATAGATGTTAACTTCATTGGAGCTATAGAAACCGAGATAACCACGAAAACGTGATTTTTGTGACGTTTGACCTTGAACAACTTTCGTTACAGACACGAGAATTTATGAGAATTTTCAGACAACTTTTAAAACGCCAAAATGAAGGTGTATGTATACGAGTTTCCAGGTTATTATCTCTCATTCCCAGGTTGACCCTTATTTTTGCTTATTTGACTGGGCTATATACATAAATCAAGTGCAACAATGGAGATCTCGTATGATATTGAACAAAATAGAGCTCTTGTTCTTACACAACCAAATTCATATCTTTTTGTTCAATAAGGTATAAATTGTAATAAAAATAATTTCAACATTGAACAAAATAGAAATGACTGAAGTATATGAGGATATTGAACAAAAAATCCATAAATGTGGATATTGAACAAGAAAGAAATAAGAAGGTATGATTTTAAAGATGTACTATGAATTGTTCAATATGATACAAACAGAATGAATAGTGGTTTATTGAACAAAAGTAACACTCAAAATGGTCAGAAAAAATGGTTAATTGAACAAAACAGTTATCCATAACTTGAAAACTAAATGAGATAGAACAAAATGGTTTGCGCCAATCGAAAGAGCAGCCTCGAATTATTAAAACTGCATTTCTAACTCAATTTCGTCAAAAATGGTCTATTGAACAAGATAGAACTCAGGTGACGATTTGCACTGAAAGTAATTTTAATGCAGTTTCAACGCAATCCGTTATATGCGAATAACTAACGAACCGAGCTTTCAAAATTGTTGCGGTCTGCAGTGCTGAACAGGAAATGAACACACCTTTTCAAAAATGTAAAAATTTCATCGCAAAATTTTTTCATGAAATCCGAAAATCCGAAAAAAAGCATGGACTACCCCCTTGCCGTTTTTTTCAAAAAAAAATCACTTTTTTTAAAAAGTCAATGAAATAAATCATGACATACCTTTTTGGAAAGGTCTATTCAAACCCAATCGATACATCCAAGCCAAATTTTTTTTCATCATCTGGTTAAGGAATTATTCGCATCCAAAGTGATTTTTCAGATTTCTGCCCCAAAACTACTTACCTTAATGTCTTTGGATAGCGATAATTCCTAAACCAAATGTCCAAAAAAAAAAAAATTTTTGTTTGGATTGACATTTTGTAGAGCTTTCCAAAACTGAAAACTAGAACCTCCTATGATATCTGGTTCTCAAAATATACGCTTCCAAAGTGATAACTTATTTTTTGCGTTTTTTGATTTATTAGCTTCAAAACGCCTTTGGATAAAGATATTTTCGCCACTAAGCCTTCCAAATGGTTTTGGTTTTCAATTTCTGAATTTTCTATTCAAAACCTATTCGTTACTGAAAACCAAACGCTTTTGCAACGTTCAATTCATTAGATATTTGCACTGAAAGTAATTTTAATGCAGTTTCAACGCAATCCGTTATATGCGAATAACTAACGAACCGAGCTTTCAAAATTGTTGCGGTCTACAGTGCTGAACAGGAAATGAACACACCTTTTCAAAAATGTAAAAATTTCATCGCAAAATTTTTTCATGAAATCCGAAAAAAAGCATGGACTACCCCCTTGCCGTTTTTTTCAAAAAAAAAATCACTTTTTTTAAAAAGTCAATGAAATAAATCATGACATACCTTTTTGGAAAGGTCTATTCAAACCCAATCGATACATCCAAGCCAAATTTTTTTTCATCATCTGGTTAAGGAATTATTCGCATCCAAAGTGATTTTACAGATTTCTGCCCCAAAACTACTTACCTTAATGTCTTTGGATAGCGATAATTCCTAAACCAAATGTCCAAAAAAAAAAAAAATTTTTTTTGGATTGACATTTTGTAGAGCTTTCCAAAACTGAAAACTAGAACCTCCTATGATATCTGGTTCTCAAAATATACGCTTCCAAAGTGATAACTTATTTTTTGCGTTTTTTGATTTATTAGCTTCAAAACGCCTTTGGATAAAGATATTTTCGCCACTAAGCCTTCCAAATGGTTTTGGTTTTCAATTTCTGAATTTTCTATTCAAAACCTATTCGTTACTGAAAACCAAACGCTTTTGCAACGTTCAATTCATTAGATATTTGCACTGAAAGTAATTTTAATGCAGTTTCAACGCAATCCGTTATATGCGAATAACTAACGAACCGAGCTTTCAAAATTGTTGCGGTCTGCAGTGCTGAACAGGAAATGAACACACCTTTTCAAAAATGTAAAAATTTCATCGCAAAATTTTTTCATGAAATCCGAAAATCCGAAAAAAAGCATGGACTACCCCCTTGCCGTTTTTTTCAAAAAAAAATCACTTTTTTTAAAAAGTCAATGAAATAAATCATGACATACCTTTTTGGAAAGGTCTATTCAAACCCAATCGATACATCCAAGCCAAATTTTTTTTCATCATCTGGTTAAGGAATTATTCGCATCCAAAGTGATTTTTCAGATTTCTGCCCCAAAACTACTTACCTTAATGTCTTTGGATAGCGATAATTCCTAAACCAAATGTCCAAAAAAAAAAAAATTTTTGTTTGGATTGAGATTTTGTAGAGCTTTCCAAAACTGAAAACTAGAACCTCCTATGATATCTGGTTCTCAAAATATACGCTTCCAAAGTGATAACTTATTTTTTGCGTTTTTTGATTTATTAGCTTCAAAACGCCTTTGGATAAAGATATTTTCGCCACTAAGCCTTCCAAATGGTTTTGGTTTTCAATTTCTGAATTTTCTATTCAAAACCTATTCGTTACTGAAAACCAAACGCTTTTGCAACGTTCAATTCATTAGATATTTGCACTGAAAGTAATTTTAATGCAGTTTCAACGCAATCCGTTATATGCGAATAACTAACGAACCGAGCTTTCAAAATTGTTGCGGTCTACAGTGCTGAACAGGAAATGAACACACCTTTTCAAAAATGTAAAAATTTCATCGCAAAATTTTTTCATGAAATCCGAAAAAAAGCATGGACTACCCCCTTGCCGTTTTTTTCAAAAAAAAAATCACTTTTTTTAAAAAGTCAATGAAATAAATCATGACATACCTTTTTGGAAAGGTCTATTCAAACCCAATCGATACATCCAAGCCAAATTTTTTTTCATCATCTGGTTAAGGAATTATTCGCATCCAAAGTGATTTTTCAGATTTCTGCCCCAAAACTACTTACCTTAATGTCTTTGGATAGCGATAATTCCTAAACCAAATGTCCAAAAAAAAAAAAATTTTTGTTTGGATTGACATTTTGTAGAGCTTTCCAAAACTGAAAACTAGAACCTCCTATGATATCTGGTTCTCAAAATATACGCTTCCAAAGTGAAAACTTATTTTTTGCGTTTTTTGATTTATTAGCTTCAAAACGCCTTTGGATAGAGATATTTTCGCCACTAAGCCTTCCAAATGGTTTTGGTTTTCAATTTCTGAATTTTCTACTCAAAACCTATCCGCTACTGAAAACCAAACGCTTTTGCAACGTTCAATTCATTAGATATTTGCACTGAAAGTAATTTTAATGCAGTTTCAACGCAATCCGTTATATGCGAATAACTAACGAACCGAGCTTTCAAAATTGTTGCGGTCTGCAGTGCTGAACAGGAAATGAACACACCTTTTCAAAAATGTAAAAATTTCATCGCAAAATTTTTTCATGAAATCCGAAAAAAAGCATGGACTACCCCCTTGCCGTTTTTTTCAAAAAAAAAATCACTTTTTTTAAAAAGTCAATGAAATAAATCATGACATACCTTTTTGGAAAGGTCTATTCAAACCCAATCGATACATCCAAGCCAAATTTTTTTTCATCATCTGGTTAAGGAATTATTCGCATCCAAAGTGATTTTTCAGATTTCTGCCCCAAAACTACTTACCTTAATGTCTTTGGATAGCGATAATTCCTAAACCAAATGTCCAAAAAAAAAAAAATTTTTGTTTGGATTGACATTTTGTAGAGCTTTCCAAAACTGAAAACTAGAACCTCCTATGATATCTGGTTCTCAAAATATACGCTTCCAAAGTGAAAACTTATTTTTTGCGTTTTTTGATTTATTAGCTTCAAAACGCCTTTGGATAGAGATATTTTCGCCACTAAGCCTTCCAAATGGTTTTGGTTTTCAATTTCTGAATTTTCTACTCAAAACCTATCCGCTACTGAAAACCAAACGCTTTTGCAACGTTCAATTCATTAGATATTTGCACTGAAAGTAATTTTAATGCAGTTTCAACGCAATCCGTTATATGCGAATAACTAACGAACCGAGCTTTCAAAATTGTTGCGGTCTGCAGTGCTGAACAGGAAATGAACACACCTTTTCAAAAATGTAAAAATTTCATCGCAAAATTTTTTCATGAAATCCGAAAAAAAGCATGGACTACCCCCTTGCCGTTTTTTTCAAAAAAAAAATCACTTTTTTTAAAAAGTCAATGAAATAAATCATGACATACCTTTTTGGAAAGGTCTATTCAAACCCAATCGATACATCCAAGCCAAATTTTTTTTCATCATCTGGTTAAGGAATTATTCGCATCCAAAGTGATTTTACAGATTTCTGCCCCAAAACTACTTACCTTAATGTCTTTGGATAGCGATAATTCCTAAACCAAATGTCCAAAAAAAAAAAAAATTTTGTTTGGATTGACATTTTGTAGAGCTTTCCAAAACTGAAAACTAGAACCTCCTATGATATCTGGTTCTCAAAATATACGCTTCCAAAGTGATAACTTATTTTTTGCGTTTTTTGATTTATTAGCTTCAAAACGCCTTTGGATAAAGATATTTTCGCCACTAAGCCTTCCAAATGGTTTTGGTTTTCAATTTCTGAATTTTCTATTCAAAACCTATTCGTTACTGAAAACCAAACGCTTTTGCAACGTTCAATTCATTAGATATTTGCACTGAAAGTAATTTTAATGCAGTTTCAACGCAATCCGATATATGCGAATAACTAACGAACCGAGCTTTCAAAATTGTTGCGGTCTACAGTGCTGAACAGGAAATGAACACACCTTTTCAAAAATGTAAAAATTTCATCGCAAAATTTTTTCATGAAATCCGAAAAAAAGCATGGACTACCCCCTTGCCGTTTTTTTCAAAAAAAAAATCACTTTTTTTAAAAAGTCAATGAAATAAATCATGACATACCTTTTTGGAAAGGTCTATTCAAACCCAATCGATACATCCAAGCCAAATTTTTTTTCATCATCTGGTTAAGGAATTATTCGCATCCAAAGTGATTTTACAGATTTCTGCCCCAAAACTACTTACCTTAATGTCTTTGGATAGCGATAATTCCTAAACCAAATGTCCAAAAAAAAAAAATTTTTTTTGGATTGACATTTTGTAGAGCTTTCCAAAACTGAAAACTAGAACCTCCTATGATATCTGGTTCTCAAAATATACGCTTCCAAAGTGATAACTTATTTTTTGCGTTTTTTGATTTATTAGCTTCAAAACGCCTTTGGATAGAGATATTTTCGCCACTAAGCCTTCCAAATGGTTTTGGTTTTCAATTTCTGAATTTTCTATTCAAAACCTATCCGCTACTGAAAACCAAACGCGTTTGCACGTTCAATTCATTAGATATTTGCACTGAAAGTAATTTTAATGCAGTTTCAACGCAATCCGTTATATGCGAATAACTAACGAACCGAGCTTTCAAAATTGTTGCGGTCTACAGTGCTGAACAGGAAATGAACACACCTTTTCAAAAATGTAAAAATTTCATCGCAAAATTTTTTCATGAAATCCGAAAAAAAGCATGGACTACCCCCTTGCCGTTTTTTTAAAAAAAAAATCACTTTTTTTAAAAAGTCAATGAAATAAATCATGACATACCTTTTTGGAAAGGTCTATTCAAACCCAATCGATAAATCCAAGCCAAATTTTTTTTCATCATCTGGTTAAGGAATTATTCGCATCCAAAGTGATTTTACAGATTTCTGCCCCAAAACTACTTACCTTAATGTCTTTGGATAGCGATAATTCGTAAACCAAATGTCCAAAAAAAAAAAAAAATTTTTTTTGGATTGACATTTTGTAGAGCTTTCCAAAACTGAAAACTAGAACCTCCTATGATATCTGGTTCTCAAAATATACGCTTCCAAAGTGATAACTTATTTTTTGCGTTTTTTGATTTATTAGCTTCAAAACGCCTTTGGATAGAGATATTTTCGCCACTAAGCCTTCCAAATGGTTTTGGTTTTCAATTTCTGAATTTTCTATTCAAAACCTATCCGCTACTGAAAACCAAACGCTTTTGCACGTTCAATTCATTAGATATTTGCACTGAAAGTAATTTTAATGCAGTTTCAACGCAATCCGTTATATGCGAATAACTAACGAACCGAGCTTTCAAAATTGTTGCGGTCTGCAGTGCTGAACAGGAAATGAACACACCTTTTCAAAAATGTAAAAATTTCATCGCAAAATTTTTTCATGAAATCCGAAAAAAAGCATGGACTACCCCCTTGCCGTTTTTTTCAAAAAAAAATCACTTTTTTTAAAAAGTCAATGAAATAAATCATGACATACCTTTTTGGAAAGGTCTATTCAAACCCAATCGATACATCCAAGCCAAATTTTTTTTCATCATCTGGTTAAGGAATTATTCGCATCCAAAGTGATTTTTACAGATTTCTGCCCCAAAACTACTTACCTTAATGTCTTTGGATAGCGATAATTCCTAAACCAAATGTCCAAAAAAAAAAAAAATTTTGTTTGGATTGACATTTTGTAGAGCTTTCCAAAACTGAAAACTAGAACCTCCTATGATATCTGGTTCTCAAAATATACGCTTCCAAAGTGATAACTTATTTTTTGCGTTTTTTGATTTATTAGCTTCAAAACGCCTTTGGATAAAGATATTTTCGCCACTAAGCCTTCCAAATGGTTTTGGTTTTCAATTTCTGAATTTTCTATTCAAAACCTATTCGTTACTGAAAACCAAACGCTTTTGCAACGTTCAATTCATTAGATATTTGCACTGAAAGTAATTTTAATGCAGTTTCAACGCAATCCGTTATATGCGAATAACTAACGAACCGAGCTTTCAAAATTGTTGCGGTCTGCAGTGCTGAACAGGAAATGAACACACCTTTTCAAAAATGTAAAAATTTCATCGCAAAATTTTTTCATGAAATCCGAAAAAAAGCATGGACTACCCCCTTGCCGTTTTTTTCAAAAAAAAATCACTTTTTTTAAAAAGTCAATGAAATAAATCATGACATACCTTTTTGGAAAGGTCTATTCAAACCCAATCGATACATCCAAGCCAAATTTTTTTTTCATCATCTGGTTAAGGAATTATTCGCATCCAAAGTGATTTTTCAGATTTCTGCCCCAAAACTACTTACCTTAATGTCTTTGGATAGCGATAATTCCTAAACCAAATGTCCAAAAAAAAAAAAAAATTTGTTTGGATTGACATTTTGTAGAGCTTTCCAAAACTGAAAACTAGAACCTCCTATGATATCTGGTTCTCAAAATATACGCTTCCAAAGTGATAACTTATTTTTTGCGTTTTTTGATTTATTAGCTTCAAAACGCCTTTGGATAGAGATATTTTCGCCACTAAGCCTTCCAAATGGTTTTGGTTTTCAATTTCTGAATTTTCTATTCAAAACCTATCCGCTACTGAAAACCAAACGCTTTTGCACGTTCAATTCATTAGATATTTGCACTGAAAGTAATTTTAATGCAGTTTCAACGCAATCCGTTATATGCGAATAACTAACGAACCGAGCTTTCAAAATTGTTGCGGTCTGCAGTGCTGAACAGGAAATGAACACACCTTTTCAAAAATGTAAAAATTTCATCGCAAAATTTTTTCATGAAATCCGAAAAAAAGCATGGACTACCCCCTTGCCGTTTTTTTCAAAAAAAAATCACTTTTTTTAAAAAGTCAATGAAATAAATCATGACATACCTTTTTGGAAAGGTCTATTCAAACCCAATCGATACATCCAAGCCAAATTTTTTTTCATCATCTGGTTAAGGAATTATTCGCATCCAAAGTGATTTTTACAGATTTCTGCCCCAAAACTACTTACCTTAATGTCTTTGGATAGCGATAATTCCTAAACCAAATGTCCAAAAAAAAAAAAAATTTTGTTTGGATTGACATTTTGTAGAGCTTTCCAAAACTGAAAACTAGAACCTCCTATGATATCTGGTTCTCAAAATATACGCTTCCAAAGTGATAACTTATTTTTTGCGTTTTTTGATTTATTAGCTTCAAAACGCCTTTGGATAAAGATATTTTCGCCACTAAGCCTTCCAAATGGTTTTGGTTTTCAATTTCTGAATTTTCTATTCAAAACCTATTCGTTACTGAAAACCAAACGCTTTTGCAACGTTCAATTCATTAGATATTTGCACTGAAAGTAATTTTAATGCAGTTTCAACGCAATCCGTTATATGCGAATAACTAACGAACCGAGCTTTCAAAATTGTTGCGGTCTGCAGTGCTGAACAGGAAATGAACACACCTTTTCAAAAATGTAAAAATTTCATCGCAAAATTTTTTCATGAAATCCGAAAAAAAGCATGGACTACCCCCTTGCCGTTTTTTTCAAAAAAAAATCACTTTTTTTAAAAAGTCAATGAAATAAATCATGACATACCTTTTTGGAAAGGTCTATTCAAACCCAATCGATACATCCAAGCCAAATTTTTTTTCATCATCTGGTTAAGGAATTATTCGCATCCAAAGTGATTTTACAGATTTCTGCCCCAAAACTACTTACCTTAATGTCTTTGGATAGCGATAATTCCTAAACCAAATGTCCAAAAAAAAAAAAAATTTTGTTTGGATTGACATTTTGTAGAGCTTTCCAAAACTGAAAACTAGAACCTCCTATGATATCTGGTTCTCAAAATATACGCTTCCAAAGTGATAACTTATTTTTTGCGTTTTTTGATTTATTAGCTTCAAAACGCCTTTGGATAAAGATATTTTCGCCACTAAGCCTTCCAAATGGTTTTGGTTTTCAATTTCTGAATTTTCTATTCAAAACCTATTCGTTACTGAAAACCAAACGCTTTTGCAACGTTCAATTCATTAGATATTTGCACTGAAAGTAATTTTAATGCAGTTTCAACGCAATCCGTTATATGCGAATAACTAACGAACCGAGCTTTCAAAATTGTTGCGGTCTGCAGTGCTGAACAGGAAATGAACACACCTTTTCAAAAATGTAAAAATTTCATCGCAAAATTTTTTCATGAAATCCGAAAATCCGAAAAAAAGCATGGACTACCCCCTTGCCGTTTTTTTCAAAAAAAAATCACTTTTTTTAAAAAGTCAATGAAATAAATCATGACATACCTTTTTGGAAAGGTCTATTCAAACCCAATCGATACATCCAAGCCAAATTTTTTTTCATCATCTGGTTAAGGAATTATTCGCATCCAAAGTGATTTTTCAGATTTCTGCCCCAAAACTACTTACCTTAATGTCTTTGGATAGCGATAATTCCTAAACCAAATGTCCAAAAAAAAAAAAATTTTTGTTTGGATTGACATTTTGTAGAGCTTTCCAAAACTGAAAACTAGAACCTCCTATGATATCTGGTTCTCAAAATATACGCTTCCAAAGTGATAACTTATTTTTTGCGTTTTTTGATTTATTAGCTTCAAAACGCCTTTGGATAAAGATATTTTCGCCACTAAGCCTTCCAAATGGTTTTGGTTTTCAATTTCTGAATTTTCTATTCAAAACCTATTCGTTACTGAAAACCAAACGCTTTTGCAACGTTCAATTCATTAGATATTTGCACTGAAAGTAATTTTAATGCAGTTTCAACGCAATCCGTTATATGCGAATAACTAACGAACCGAGCTTTCAAAATTGTTGCGGTCTACAGTGCTGAACAGGAAATGAACACACCTTTTCAAAAATGTAAAAATTTCATCGCAAAATTTTTTCATGAAATCCGAAAAAAAGCATGGACTACCCCCTTGCCGTTTTTTTCAAAAAAAAAATCACTTTTTTTAAAAAGTCAATGAAATAAATCATGACATACCTTTTTGGAAAGGTCTATTCAAACCCAATCGATACATCCAAGCCAAATTTTTTTTCATCATCTGGTTAAGGAATTATTCGCATCCAAAGTGATTTTACAGATTTCTGCCCCAAAACTACTTACCTTAATGTCTTTGGATAGCGATAATTCCTAAACCAAATGTCCAAAAAAAAAAAAATTTTGTTTGGATTGACATTTTGTAGAGCTTTCCAAAACTGAAAACTAGAACCTCCTATGATATCTGGTTCTCAAAATATACGCTTCCAAAGTGATAACTTATTTTTTGCGTTTTTTGATTTATTAGCTTCAAAACGCCTTTGGATAAAGATATTTTCGCCACTAAGCCTTCCAAATGGTTTTGGTTTTCAATTTCTGAATTTTCTATTCAAAACCTATTCGTTACTGAAAACCAAACGCTTTTGCAACGTTCAATTCATTAGATATTTGCACTGAAAGTAATTTTAATGCAGTTTCAACGCAATCCGTTATATGCGAATAACTAACGAACCGAGCTTTCAAAATTGTTGCGGTCTACAGTGCTGAACAGGAAATGAACACACCTTTTCAAAAATGTAAAAATTTCATCGCAAAATTTTTTCATGAAATCCGAAAAAAAGCATGGACTACCCCCTTGCCGTTTTTTTCAAAAAAAAAATCACTTTTTTTAAAAAGTCAATGAAATAAATCATGACATACCTTTTTGGAAAGGTCTATTCAAACCCAATCGATACATCCAAGCCAAATTTTTTTTCATCATCTGGTTAAGGAATTATTCGCATCCAAAGTGATTTTACAGATTTCTGCCCCAAAACTACTTACCTTAATGTCTTTGGATAGCGATAATTCCTAAACCAAATGTCCAAAAAAAAAAAAATTTTTGTTTGGATTGACATTTTGTAGAGCTTTCCAAAACTGAAAACTAGAACCTTCTATGATATCTGGTTCTCAAAATATACGCTTCCAAAGTGAAAACTTATTTTTTGCGTTTTTTGATTTATTAGCTTCAAAACGCCTTTGGATAGAGATATTTTCGCCACTAAGCCTTCCAAATGGTTTTGGTTTTCAATTTCTGAATTTTCTACTCAAAACCTATCCGCTACTGAAAACCAAACGCTTTTGCAACGTTCAATTCATTAGATATTTGCACTGAAAGTAATTTTAATGCAGTTTCAACGCAATCCGTTATATGCGAATAACTAACGAACCGAGCTTTCAAAATTGTTGCGGTCTGCAGTGCTGAACAGGAAATGAACACACCTTTTCAAAAATGTAAAAATTTCATCGCAAAATTTTTTCATGAAATCCGAAAATCCGAAAAAAAGCATGGACTACCCCCTTGCCGTTTTTTTCAAAAAAAAATCACTTTTTTTAAAAAGTCAATGAAATAAATCATGACATACCTTTTTGGAAAGGTCTATTCAAACCCAATCGATACATCCAAGCCAAATTTTTTTTTCATCATCTGGTTAAGGAATTATTCGCATCCAAAGTGATTTTTCAGATTTCTGCCCCAAAACTACTTACCTTAATGTCTTTGGATAGCGATAATTCCTAAACCAAATGTCCAAAAAAAAAAAAAAATTTGTTTGGATTGACATTTTGTAGAGCTTTCCAAAACTGAAAACTAGAACCTCCTATGATATCTGGTTCTCAAAATATACGCTTCCAAAGTGAAAACTTATTTTTTGCGTTTTTTGATTTATTAGCTTCAAAACGCCTTTGGATAGAGATATTTTCGCCACTAAGCCTTCCAAATGGTTTTGGTTTTCAATTTCTGAATTTTCTACTCAAAACCTATCCGCTACTGAAAACCAAACGCTTTTGCAACGTTCAATTCATTAGATATTTGCACTGAAAGTAATTTTAATGCAGTTTCAACGCAATCCGTTATATGCGAATAACTAACGAACCGAGCTTTCAAAATTGTTGCGGTCTGCAGTGCTGAACAGGAAATGAACACACCTTTTCAAAAATGTAAAAATTTCATCGCAAAATTTTTTCATGAAATCCGAAAAAAAGCATGGACTACCCCCTTGCCGTTTTTTTCAAAAAAAAAATCACTTTTTTTAAAAAGTCGATGAAATAAATCATGACATACCTTTTTGGAAAGGTCTATTCAAACCCAATCGATACATCCAAGCCAAATTTTTTTTCATCATCTGGTTAAGGAATTATTCGCATCCAAAGTGATTTTACAGATTTCTGCCCCAAAACTACTTACCTTAATGTCTTTGGATAGCGATAATTCCTAAACCAAATGTCCAAAAAAAAAAAAAATTTTGTTTGGATTGACATTTTGTAGAGCTTTCCAAAACTGAAAACTAGAACCTCCTATGATATCTGGTTCTCAAAATATACGCTTCCAAAGTGATAACTTATTTTTTGCGTTTTTTGATTTATTAGCTTCAAAACGCCTTTGGATAAAGATATTTTCGCCACTAAGCCTTCCAAATGGTTTTGGTTTTCAATTTCTGAATTTTCTATTCAAAACCTATTCGTTACTGAAAACCAAACGCTTTTGCAACGTTCAATTCATTAGATATTTGCACTGAAAGTAATTTTAATGCAGTTTCAACGCAATCCGATATATGCGAATAACTAACGAACCGAGCTTTCAAAATTGTTGCGGTCTACAGTGCTGAACAGGAAATGAACACACCTTTTCAAAAATGTAAAAATTTCATCGCAAAATTTTTTCATGAAATCCGAAAAAAAGCATGGACTACCCCCTTGCCGTTTTTTTCAAAAAAAAAATCACTTTTTTTAAAAAGTCAATGAAATAAATCATGACATACCTTTTTGGAAAGGTCTATTCAAACCCAATCGATACATCCAAGCCAAATTTTTTTTCATCATCTGGTTAAGGAATTATTCGCATCCAAAGTGATTTTACAGATTTCTGCCCCAAAACTACTTACCTTAATGTCTTTGGATAGCGATAATTCCTAAACCAAATGTCCAAAAAAAAAAAAAAATTTTTTTTTGGATTGACATTTTGTAGAGCTTTCCAAAACTGAAAACTAGAACCTCCTATGATATCTGGTTCTCAAAATATACGCTTCCAAAGTGATAACTTATTTTTTGCGTTTTTTGATTTATTAGCTTCAAAACGCCTTTGGATAGAGATATTTTCGCCACTAAGCCTTCCAAATGGTTTTGGTTTTCAATTTCTGAATTTTCTATTCAAAACCTATCCGCTACTGAAAACCAAACGCTTTTGCACGTTCAATTCATTAGATATTTGCACTGAAAGTAATTTTAATGCAGTTTCAACGCAATCCGTTATATGCGAATAACTAACGAACCGAGCTTTCAAAATTGTTGCGGTCTGCAGTGCTGAACAGGAAATGAACACACCTTTTCAAAAATGTAAAAATTTCATCGCAAAATTTTTTCATGAAATCCGAAAATCCGAAAAAAAGCATGGACTACCCCCTTGCCGTTTTTTTCAAAAAAAAATCACTTTTTTTAAAAAGTCAATGAAATAAATCATGACATACCTTTTTGGAAAGGTCTATTCAAACCCAATCGATACATCCAAGCCAAATTTTTTTTCATCATCTGGTTAAGGAATTATTCGCATCCAAAGTGATTTTACAGATTTCTGCCCCAAAACTACTTACCTTAATGTCTTTGGATAGCGATAATTCCTAAACCAAATGTCCAAAAAAAAAAAAAAATTTTTTTTGGATTGACATTTTGTAGAGCTTTCCAAAACTGAAAACTAGAACCTCCTATGATATCTGGTTCTCAAAATATACGCTTCCAAAGTGATAACTTATTTTTTGCGTTTTTTGATTTATTAGCTTCAAAACGCCTTTGGATAGAGATATTTTCGCCACTAAGCCTTCCAAATGGTTTTGGTTTTCAATTTCTGAATTTTCTATTCAAAACCTATCCGCTACTGAAAACCAAACGCTTTTGCACGTTCAATTCATTAGATATTTGCACTGAAAGTAATTTTAATGCAGTTTCAACGCAATCCGTTATATGCGAATAACTAACGAACCGAGCTTTCAAAATTGTTGCGGTCTGCAGTGCTGAACAGGAAATGAACACACCTTTTCAAAAATGTAAAAATTTCATCGCAAAATTTTTTCATGAAATCCGAAAATCCGAAAAAAAGCATGGACTACCCCCTTGCCGTTTTTTTCAAAAAAAAATCACTTTTTTTAAAAAGTCAATGAAATAAATCATGACATACCTTTTTGGAAAGGTCTATTCAAACCCAATCGATACATCCAAGCCAAATTTTGTTTCATCATCTGGTTAAGGAATTATTCGCATCCAAAGTGATTTTACAGATTTCTGCCCCAAAACTACTTACCTTAATGTCTTTGGATAGCGATAATTCGTAAACCAAATGTCCAAAAAAAAAAAAAAATTTTTTTTGGATTGACATTTTGTAGAGCTTTCCAAAACTGAAAACTAGAACCTCCTATGATATCTGGTTCTCAAAATATACGCTTCCAAAGTGATAACTTATTTTTTGCGTTTTTTGATTTATTAGCTTCAAAACGCCTTTGGATAGAGATATTTTCGCCACTAAGCCTTCCAAATGGTTTTGGTTTTCAATTTCTGAATTTTCTATTCAAAACCTATCCGCTACTGAAAACCAAACGCTTTTGCACGTTCAATTCATTAGATATTTGCACTGAAAGTAATTTTAATGCAGTTTCAACGCAATCCGTTATATGCGAATAACTAACGAACCGAGCTTTCAAAATTGTTGCGGTCTGCAGTGCTGAACAGGAAATGAACACACCTTTTCAAAAATGTAAAAATTTCATCGCAAAATTTTTTCATGAAATCCGAAAAAAAGCATGGACTACCCCCTTGCCGTTTTTTTCAAAAAAAAATCACTTTTTTTAAAAAGTCAATGAAATAAATCATGACATACCTTTTTGGAAAGGTCTATTCAAACCCAATCGATACATCCAAGCCAAATTTTTTTTCATCATCTGGTTAAGGAATTATTCGCATCCAAAGTGATTTTTACAGATTTCTGCCCCAAAACTACTTACCTTAATGTCTTTGGATAGCGATAATTCCTAAACCAAATGTCCAAAAAAAAAAAAATTTTTGTTTGGATTGACATTTTGTAGAGCTTTCCAAAACTGAAAACTAGAACCTCCTATGATATCTGGTTCTCAAAATATACGCCTCCAAAGTGATAACTTATTTTTTGCGTTTTTTGATTTATTAGCTTCAAAACGCCTTTGGATAAAGATATTTTCGCCACTAAGCCTTCCAAATGGTTTTGGTTTTCAATTTCTGAATTTTCTATTCAAAACCTATTCGTTACTGAAAACCAAACGCTTTTGCAACGTTCAATTCATTAGATATTTGCACTGAAAGTAATTTTAATGCAGTTTCAACGCAATCCGTTATATGCGAATAACTAACGAACCGAGCTTTCAAAATTGTTGCGGTCTGCAGTGCTGAACAGGAAATGAACACACCTTTTCAAAAATGTAAAAATTTCATCGCAAAATTTTTTCATGAAATCCGAAAAAAAGCATGGACTACCCCCTTGCCGTTTTTTTCAAAAAAAAATCACTTTTTTTAAAAAGTCAATGAAATAAATCATGACATACCTTTTTGGAAAGGTCTATTCAAACCCAATCGATACATCCAAGCCAAATTTTTTTTCATCATCTGGTTAAGGAATTATTCGCATCCAAAGTGATTTTACAGATTTCTGCCCCAAAACTACTTACCTTAATGTCTTTGGATAGCGATAATTCCTAAACCAAATGTCCAAAAAAAAAAAAAAAATTTTTTTTGGATTGACATTTTGTAGAGCTTTCCAAAACTGAAAACTAGAACCTCCTATGATATCAGGTTCTCAAAATATACGCTTCCAAAGTGATAACTTATTTTTTGCGTTTTTTGATTTATTAGCTTCAAAACGCCTTTGGATAGAGATATTTTCGCCACTAAGCCTTCCAAATGGTTTTGGTTTTCAATTTCTGAATTTTCTATTCAAAACCTATCCGCTACTGAAAACCAAACGCTTTTGCACGTTCAATTCATTAGATATTTGCACTGAAAGTAATTTTAATGCAGTTTCAACGCAATCCGTTATATGCGAATAACTAACGAACCGAGCTTTCAAAATTGTTGCGGTCTGCAGTGCTGAACAGGAAATGAACACACCTTTTCAAAAATGTAAAAATTTCATCGCAAAATTTTTTCATGAAATCCAAAAAAAAGCATGGACTACCCCCTTGCCGTTTTTTTCAAAAAAAAAATCACTTTTTTTAAAAAGTCAATGAAATAAATCATGACATACCTTTTTGGAAAGGTCTATTCAAACCCAATCGATACATCCAAGCCAAATTTTTTTTCATCATCTGGTTAAGGAATTATTCGCATCCAAAGTGATTTTACAGATTTCTGCCCCAAAACTACTTACCTTAATGTCTTTGGATAGCGATAATTCCTAAACCAAATGTCCAAAAAAAAAAAAGAATTTTTTTTTGGATTGACATTTTGTAGAGCTTTCCAAAACTGAAAACTAGAACCTCCTATGATATCTGGTTCTCAAAATATACGCTTCCAAAGTGATAACTTATTTTTTGCGTTTTTTGATTTATTAGCTTCAAAACGCCTTTGGATAGAGATATTTTCGCCACTAAGCCTTCCAAATGGTTTTGGTTTTCAATTTCTGAATTTTCTATTCAAAACCTATCCGCTACTGAAAACCAAACGCTTTTGCACGTTCAATTCATTAGATATTTGCACTGAAAGTAATTTTAATGCAGTTTCAACGCAATCCGTTATATGCGAATAACTAACGAACCGAGCTTTCAAAATTGTTGCGGTCTGCAGTGCTGAACAGGAAATGAACACACCTTTTCAAAAATGTAAAAATTTCATCGCAAAATTTTTTCATGAAATCCGAAAAAAAGCATGGACTACCCCCTTGCCGTTTTTTTCAAAAAAAAATCACTTTTTTTAAAAAGTCAATGAAATAAATCATGACATACCTTTTTGGAAAGGTCTATTCAAACCCAATCGATACATCCAAGCCAAATTTTTTTTCATCATCTGGTTAAGGAATTATTCGCATCCAAAGTGATTTTACAGATTTCTGCCCCAAAACTACTTACCTTAATGTCTTTGGATAGCGATAATTCCTAAACCAAATGTCCAAAAAAAAAAAAAATTGTTGCGGTCTGCAGTGCTGAACAGGAAATGAACACACCTTTTCAAAAATGTAAAAATTTCATCGCAAAATTTTTTCATGAAATCCGAAAAAAAGCATGGACTACCCCCTTGCCGTTTTTTTCAAAAAAAAATCACTTTTTTTAAAAAGTCAATGAAATAAATCATGACATACCTTTTTGGAAAGGTCTATTCAAACCCAATCGATACATCCAAGCCAAATTTTTTTTCATCATCTGGTTAAGGAATTATTCGCATCCAAAGTGATTTTACAGATTTCTGCCCCAAAACTACTTACCTTAATGTCTTTGGATAGCGATAATTCCTAAACCAAATGTCCAAAAAAAAAAAAAAAAATTGTTGCGGTCTGCAGTGCTGAACAGGAAATGAACACACGTTTTCAAAAATGTAAAAATTTCATCGCAAAATTTTTTCATGAAATCCGAAAAAAAGCATGGACTACCCCCTTGCCGTTTTTTTCAAAAAAAAATCACTTTTTTTAAAAAGTCAATGAAATAAATCATGACATACCTTTTTGGAAAGGTCTATTCAAACCCAATCGATACATCCAAGCCAAATTTTTTTTCATCATCTGGTTAAGGAATTATTCGCATCCAAAGTGATTTTACAGATTTCTGCCCCAAAACTACTTACCTTAATGTCTTTGGATAGCGATAATTCCTAAACCAAATGTCCAAAAAAAAAAAAAATTGTTGCGGTCTGCAGTGCTGAACAGGAAATGAACACACCTTTTCAAAAATGTAAAAATTTCATCGCAAAATTTTTTCATGAAATCCGAAAAAAAGCATGGACTACCCCCTTGCCGTTTTTTTCAAAAAAAAATCACTTTTTTTAAAAAGTCAATGAAATAAATCATGACATACCTTTTTGGAAAGGTCTATTCAAACCCAATCGATACATCCAAGCCAAATTTTTTTTCATCATCTGGTTAAGGAATTATTCGCATCCAAAGTGATTTTACAGATTTCTGCCCCAAAACTACTTACCTTAATGTCTTTGGATAGCGATAATTCCTAAACCAAATGTCCAAAAAAAAAAAAAATTTTTGTTTGGATTGACATTTTGTAGAGCTTTCCAAAACTGAAAACTAGAACCTCCTATAATATCTGGTTCTCAAAATATACGCTTCCAAAGTGATAACTTATTTTTTGCGTTTTTTGATTTATTAGCTTCAAAACGCCTTTGGATAGAGATATTTTCGCCACTAAGCCTTCCAAATGGTTTTGGTTTTCAATTTCTGAATTTTCTATTCAAAACCTATCCGCTACTGAAAACCAAACGCTTTTGCACGTTCAATTCATTAGATATTTGCACTGAAAGTAATTTTAATGCAGTTTCAACGCAATCCGTTATATGCGAATAACTAACGAACCGAGCTTTCAAAATTGTTGCGGTCTGCAGTGCTGAACAGGAAATGAACACACCTTTTCAAAAATGTAAAAATTTCATCGCAAAATTTTTTCATGAAATCCGAAAAAAAGCATGGACTACCCCCTTGCCGTTTTTTTCAAAAAAAAATCACTTTTTTTAAAAAGTCAATGAAATAAATCATGACATACCTTTTTGGAAAGGTCTATTCAAACCCAATCGATACATCCAAGCCAAATTAACATTGAAAATGTTTATAGGGTCGTTTTGAGTTAATTATGGTGTTACTAAAATGAATAAAGTGAACAAGTGTGTATATGAGATGAACGCTGGCGTATAAGGGGGATAAGATCGAATTTTTGGTGGTGTTACTAAAATGAATAAATTGAACAATGGTAATATGAGATGAACGCTGGCGTATATGGGGGATAAGATCGAATTTTTGGTGGTGTTACCATTCATTTTGGAATGAACAAATATGTATAGAAGATGATTGCAGGCGGATAGGGAGGGAACGGTTGAATTTTTGGTTGGTGTTTCTAAAGTGAACAATATAAGTTTTAACTATACATATAACTATAATTATAAAATGCAAGAGCTAGTGCAGTCAGCACTCAGCAGTGCATTGTGCTTCTAAAACTAAATCTAAGCGTTGGAAATTTTTTGAAAATGTTTATGATAGGAAAATAATGTAGAGGTGCAATATGACGTTTTTTAAAATATGGTTTTATGTGAAATGGTCGAACAAAAAAAGAAAACAAATGAGAAGTGCCAGAGTAATATTTTTTTTTGTTTATCGATGGTTAAGTTTAATATAACAATTTTGTAGGTACATATATTTTGCAATTCCAAAAAATCTACAAAGTGAGATATTATTGGTTGTAAGTTTAAAGTTCTAAAAAAGATGGCTCACAAATGCTACACATCAGAGTTAAGGCTGATTGTACTAAATTGTATAGTTTAAGAAAGATAATAAATAACAAATTGTTTCGTTTCAGGAAATTTTGATACCTAGTATTTTTTATATTTTATATAATTTTTGTTGATCGATTTTTCGCAGTTATTATTTTTTATCTTTTAAATGGTTGCATTTAAAAATCTCAAATTCATACCGGAGATAGATTATATAGATTCACATATAACATGTAAAATTTGATTTTTTTAATCGTACCTAAGCCGAGATAATAACATATTTCTGTTCATTTACATATCACCTACTAACTCTTTAATCTGTGCACCTAGACAATTAGTTTTTGTTTTATTAGCAGCTTGAATAATTGACAATTATTTTGATATATCATACGTTGCTGTACGTTCTATATAAGCTTCACAAATCGAAAATACAATTAATTAAAAAGTGGTACTAAATCTTTAATCAATATTCCTAAAATTCATCGTCGTCGATTTGCAAGTTTTTGTGCGGACAAACAGCCCAAATAAACAGAGCACAAAAATATAGTCCCATAGTTCATTGAAGATTTCTTTCTATCTCTGCCAGGGTTGCAAAAGTCGATAAGATTGTACTTTTTTCGATACACTCCACTTTGCTAAAGTACTCCACTTTTGCAATCAACGAAAAAGGTAAAGTAAATTAAAAAGAAAATCATCTGACCTCACAAAATGTATACTGTGAACCGAGGCTGACATCGATATAACAGAAGAAATAAAAATGATTAATACAGTTTGTTCGAGAAAATGGCATCTACAAAATACCGGTTTCAACAATCTCGCAATTAAATCTCGCAAAATCGAAGGGTATTGCAACAAATTCCTACAGTTTTGTTATAAAAGTTTCGCATATGTAAGTATGTATGTACCTTATATGTTAATTAACATAAACAGCTAAGTTGTTTTTTAATTAATTGGATATAGAAATATTACATACGTTCATACAACAGCAAATGTGGACAAAATATTATCAAATCAAATCAAAAAGTACAATTCGATACACTTTCCTTTTATATTTTGATACATTGCTGAAACACGATTTCATCCCTGATATCTGTCTAGTAGTTTATTATAAGAGACTGTTCATTTCAGTGTTCAGTGTTCAGTCTGTCTTCAGTTGCAAAGATGCCTTGGAGTTGGGAGGTTTGTTTGCGCTGCTTGCCGGTAAATTTTTTTTTAATTAATAGTATAGAATGCGATGTGCGTGAAAGGTAAGTAGGATAGAATGCATGTGGGATGTTTAGTTTTCAGGTAGGTTCGTTGGGATATTTGTTGGGGTTTTTTTGTTTGTTTATTATTTTACTGTTGTGTTTTGTTTAGCTATGATTAGATGGATTAACGAAGAAAATGAAAAATATGAAATAAGAATACCTACAAGTGGGAATACAAATATAGGTCAATAAAATCACAAAACTAAAACATAAAAAAGTTATAATTTTTTAACTTCCCATTGGAAGTTATTGTAAATGGTCCGATTTGTCAAAATAAAAATTTTAACATATCTTCACGTTTCGCTCCCTAGAATCGGATTCCATTTTTGTAGAGAGATGTCTGTGTGTGTTCGTACGTTCCTTCGCTTTTTTGTTCACCGTATCTCAAGGACGAATTAAGATGTCGACTTCGGATGGATTTTATTGTATACACAGTAGTTTCATTACAAGCGGAAAGGACCTTTCAATAAATTCAAGAAGCAGTTCAAATTTCCTTAGTCTCAGATATCTCGAGAACAAATCGACTTCAGGTTAATTTTATTCTACGCAAATTGACGTAATAAGGAATTGATTAAAATCAACTTATAGTTTTTTTTTAATAAAAAAATGTAGATGAAAATTGTTGAAAAAAGTTGTTTGGCTCGAATATCTTGACAACAAACAATGATATGAGGTTATTTTATTTTATACGCTAGTTTATAGATAAAAATTGATAAAATTTTAAAAAATATTGAATTAATAGTTTTTTTTAAGCGAAAAACTGCAAGCAATTCTACACACTAATTATTAAAAAATTGGTTTTTGCCTCAAAAATCTTGAGAACAGATAATGACATGACATCGGGTTAATTTAAGTCCACACACTAGCTTAGAATTGATAATTGATAGGATTTATAAAAAAATTCAACAAAAAGTTTTTTTTTAAGTGAAAAAGAACTACAAGATAGGTACTTCACCAAAAATTGTGGAAAATATTTTTTCATCTCAAATATTTTGAGAACAGTACCTCGTGGCTTGATGGTTAGTGCGTAGGACTGTCATGCCGAAGGTGTGGGTTCGATTCCCAGCCGTGCCACCTTAAACAGAAATGTTTTATTCGAGGTACTGCCTCTTGCGAGGAACTGACAAATCCTCCAAGAGTATACTTGTCATGAAAAAGTGCTTCTCATTTAGCCGTTCGGACTCGGCAAAAAACTGTAGGTCCCCTCCATTCCTGCCAACAAACACGCACACAGGAATGGTTGTGAGTTGTAAGTCACTAGGCCCTGGTTCTCCACGAGCTGTTGCGCCACCCAATTTATTTTATTTTATTTTGTGAACAAACAATGATATTGACTTCAGGCTAATTTTATTCTTTAAATGAGTTTATAATAAATGATTGATAAAATTTGTAAAAATATTCAACAAATAATTATTTTTATCGAAAAAACTACAAGAAACTTAACAAAATTGTAGAAAATTTTTGTTCGTCCCAAATATCTTGAGAACAAACAATGATATTAGCTTTTGGGTATTTTTTTTCTATAAATAAGGATTTGTAAAAATATCCCATAACCAGTTTTTTAAGCAAAAAAACTACAAAAAACCTTACCAAAAAATGTTGAATTGTTTTTAGTCTCGAATATGTTAGGAACAAATAATCATATTGGTTTCGGGCTTCTATATATGTATGTACTAGATTATAATTGACAATCGGTAGGTTTTGTATAATAATTCAACAAACTGTTTTTTTTTTAATGCAAAAAAAAAATACAAAAACTATACCAAAAATTGTTGAATACAAAAAAATAACATTGGACCTCTAGCTTCCGGGGCACCACAAATTGGAAGTTACTAGTGTGGGTCACAACCAGCCTCTTTTTGAAAATGCAATAAAGGACCGTATTGCAAGAGTCTCTTCAAAACAGACTGGTTGATTAGACTAAAAGTCGATTTATCGTTATTGCTAATTTGTATTAGTAAATATTTTCCTATTTGATAGAAATTTTACGTCCATCAAGAATTTTTGGTTGACTTTTGTCTTGCCGAATTTTGTCGAAAAGACTCGTAATAAACCCCAAAATAAAAAAAAAAAAAAACTACAAAGGGCATAAGAAAAATAGAATTTTTCTGACACGTACCAAACAGCAGCGTTGAAAATTCGTTTGTAGGCATATATTTGAGGGAAAATCAAATATAAGTTAGCGTTGCCTACCACAATTAAACAGTTACACGAGTTAGGAAAAATCTATTCAAATACAGACCGAAATAAACAAGCAATAGGTGTAGAAGTTTTTAATTTTTGTTTGGTGCTACCACAAAGCTAAATCAAAAAGAAAAAAGTAAGGTACCGCACGAAGTAAATGAAAAATATAAGATTAGAAGACAAGCGGGAAAATAATTTATGTGGGTCAATAAAATAACAAAAAGAAAACACCTCTTTTGTATATTTGAAAATGAAACAAAATAAAAAAAAACTACAGTGGGAATAAGAGAAGACAAATTTTGGGGAGAGGTAACAACTACCAACATTAAATATTTGTTTTTTGGAAAATATAATTTTATTTAGTGTTACAAAAAACGTGATTTTGGAAAACGAAAAACGAATACAGGACGAAATAGGAAAAAAAAGTAGTTATACAAATGCTAACATCATTTTGCGCTTAGGGAAGAATCAAAATTTGGTTGAAGATAAAACGGAGGGAAAATTAAATGTATGTATTAAGCAATTAAGAGCTCCGATTTTTGTTGGATTAACGGCTTAAAAATTATCCTTCCTTAATTATTTTTAAAGCTGAAGAAAAAAAAAACAATTTGGTGTAACTAAGCGCAAGTAAAGATGGAAGTGCGAATAAAGTTTGTTTAACAAATTTTTAGTTTTCTTAGTTCAATATAATGTTTGGATTGGTCTTCATAAAAAAGATGAACTAAATTGATATGTATGTATAAATTGGTAAAGATAAAATTTAAAAGAGAAAAAAGATTGTATAAATTATAAAGATTAAGGATTTATCTAGCATTAGCAAGTCATTTTCAATGTCCCCATCGTTACTCAAGGAGTGAAATCTGTAAATTTTTTTTTTCATCATCTGGTTAAGGAATTATTCGCATCCAAAGTGATTTTACAGATTTCTGCCCCAAAACTACTTACCTTAATGTCTTTGGATAGCGATAATTCCTAAACCAAATGTCAAAAAAAAAAAAAAAATTGTTGCGGTCTGCAGTGCTGAACAGGAAATGAACACACCTTTTCAAAAATGTAAAAATTTCATCGCAAAATTTTTTCATGAAATCCGAAAAAAAGCATGGACTACCCCCTTGCCGTTTTTTTCAAAAAAAAATCACTTTTTTTAAAAAGTCAATGAAATAAATCATGACATACCTTTTTGGAAAGGTCTATTCAAACCCAATCGATACATCCAAGCCAAATTTTTTTTCATCATCTGGTTAAGGAATTATTCGCATCCAAAGTGATTTTACAGATTTCTGCCCCAAAACCACTTACCTTAATGGTCTTTGGATAGCGATAATTCCTAAACCAAATGTCCAAAAAAAAAAAAAAATTGTTGCGGTCTGCAGTGCTGAACAGGAAATGAACACACCTTTTCAAAAATGTAAAAATTTCATCGCAAAATTTTTTCATGAAATCCGAAAAAAAGCATGGACTACCCCCTTGCCGTTTTTTTCAAAAAAAAATCACTTTTTTTAAAAAGTCAATGAAATAAATCATGACATACCTTTTTGGAAAGGTCTATTCAAACCCAATCGATACATCCAAGCCAAATTTTTTTTCATCATCTGGTTAAGGAATTATTCGCATCCAAAGTGATTTTACAGATTTCTGCCCCAAAACTACTTACCTTAATGTCTTTGGATAGCGATAATTCCTAAACCAAATGTCCAAAAAAAAAAAAAAATTGTTGCGGTCTGCAGTGCTGAACAGGAAATGAACACACCTTTTCAAAAATGTAAAAATTTCATCGCAAAATTTTTTCATGAAATCCGAAAAAAAGCATGGACTACCCCCTTGCCGTTTTTTTCAAAAAAAAATCACTTTTTTTAAAAAGTCAATGAAATAAATCATGACATACCTTTTTGGAAAGGTCTATTCAAACCCAATCGATACATCCAAGCCAAATTTTTTTTCATCATCTGGTTAAGGAATTATTCGCATCCAAAGTGATTTTACAGATTTCTGCCCCAAAACTACTTACCTTAATGTCTTTGGATAGCGATAATTCCTAAACCAAATGTCCAAAAAAAAAAAAAAATTTTTTTTTGGATTGACATTTTGTAGAGCTTTCCAAAACTGAAAACTAGAACCTCCTATGATATCTGATTCTCAAAATATACGCTTCCAAAGTGATAACTTATTTTTTGCGTTTTTTGATTTATTAGCTTCAAAACGCCTTTGGATAGAGATATTTTCGCCACTAAGCCTTCCAAATGGTTTTGGTTTTCAATTTCTGAATTTTCTATTCAAAACCTATCCGCTACTGAAAACCAAACGCTTTTGCACGTTCAATTCATTAGATATTTGCACTGAAAGTAATTTTAATGCAGTTTCAACGCAATCCGTTATATGCGAATAACTAACGAACCGAGCTTTCAAAATTGTTGCGGTCTGCAGTGCTGAACAGGAAATGAACACACCTTTTCAAAAATGTAAAAATTTCATCGCAAAATTTTTTCATGAAATCCGAAAAAAAGCATGGACTACCACCTTGCCGTTTTTTTCAAAAAAAAATCACTTTTTTTAAAAAGTCAATGAAATAAATCATGACATACCTTTTTGGAAAGGTCTATTCAAACCCAATCGATACATCCAAGCCAAATTTTTTTTCATCATCTGGTTAAGGAATTATTCGCATCCAAAGTGATTTTACAGATTTCTGCCCCAAAACTACTTACCTTAATGTCTTTGGATAGCGATAATTCCTAAACCAAATGTCCAAAAAAAAAAAAAATTGTTGCGGTCTGCAGTGCTGAACAGGAAATGAACACACCTTTTCAAAAATGTAAAAATTTCATCGCAAAATTTTTTCATGAAATCCGAAAAAAAGCATGGACTACCCCCTTGCCGTTTTTTTCAAAAAAAAATCACTTTTTTTAAAAAGTCAATGAAATAAATCATGACATACCTTTTTGGAAAGGTCTATTCAAACCCAATCGATACATCCAAGCCAAATTTTTTTTCATCATCTGGTTAAGGAATTATTCGCATCCAAAGTGATTTTACAGATTTCTGCCCCAAAACTACTTACCTTAATGTCTTTGGATAGCGATAATTCCTAAACCAAATGTCCAAAAAAAAAAAAAAATTTTTTTTGGATTGACATTTTGTAGAGCTTTCCAAAACTGAAAACTAGAACCTCCTATGATATCTGGTTCTCAAAATATACGCTTCCAAAGTGATAACTTATTTTTTGCGTTTTTTGATTTATTAGCTTCAAAACGCCTTTGGATAGAGATATTTTCGCCACTAAGCCTTCCAAATGGTTTTGGTTTTCAATTTCTGAATTTTCTATTCAAAACCTATCCGCTACTGAAAACCAAACGCTTTTGCACGTTCAATTCATTAGATATTTGCACTGAAAGTAATTTTAGTGCAGTTTCAACGCAATCCGTTATATGCGAATAACTAACGAACCGAGCTTTCAAAATTGTTGCGGTCTGCAGTGCTGAACAGGAAATGAACACACCTTTTCAAAAATGTAAAAATTTCATCGCAAAATTTTTTCATGAAATCCGAAAAAAAGCATGGACTACCCCCTTGCCGTTTTTTTTTAAAAAAATCACTTTTTTTAAAAAGTCAATGAAATAAATCATGACATACCTTTTTGGAAAGGTCTATTCAAACCCAATCGATACATCCAAGCCAAATTTTTTTTCATCATCTGGTTAAGGAATTATTCGCATCCAAAGTGATTTTACAGATTTCTGCCCCAAAACTACTTACCTTAATGTCTTTGGATAGCGATAATTCCTAAACCAAATGTCCAAAAAAAAAAAGAATTTTTTTTTGGATTGACATTTTGTAGAGCTTTCCAAAACTGAAAACTAGAACCTCCTATGATATCTGGTTCTCAAAATATACGCTTCCAAAGTGATAACTTATTTTTTGCGTTTTTTGATTTATTAGCTTCAAAACGCCTTTGGAAACAGATATTTTCGCCACTAAGCCTTCCAAATGGTTTTGGTTTTCAATTTCTGAATTTTCTATTCAAAACCTATCCGCTACTGAAAACCAAACGCTTTTGCACGTTCAATTCATTAGATATTTGCACTGAAAGTAATTTTAATGCAGTTTCAACGCAATCCGTTATATGCGAATAACTAACGAACCGAGCTTTCAAAATTGTTGCGGTCTGCAGTGCTGAACAGGAAATGAACACACCTTTTCAAAAATGTAAAAATTTCATCGCAAAATTTTTTCATGAAATCCGAAAAAAAGCATGGACTACCCCCTTGCCGTTTTTTTAAAAAAAAAATCACTTTTTTTAAAAAGTCAATGAAATAAATCATGACATACCTTTTTGGAAAGGTCTATTCAAACCCAATCGATACATCCAAGCCAAATTTTTTTTCATCATCTGGTTAAGGAATTATTCTGCCCCAAAACTACTTACCTTAATGTCTTTGGATAGCGATAATTCCTAAACCAAATGTCCAAAAAAAAAAAAAAATTGTTGCGGTCTGCAGTGCTGAACAGGAAATGAACACACCTTTTCAAAAATGTAAAAATTTCATCGCAAAATTTTTTCATGAAATCCGAAAAAAAGCATGGACTACCCCCTTGCCGTTTTTTTCAAAAAAAAATCACTTTTTTTAAAAAGTCAATGAAATAAATCATGACATACCTTTTTGGAAAGGTCTATTCAAACCCAATCGATACATCCAAGCCAAATTTTTTTTCATCATCTGGTTAAGGAATTATTCGCATCCAAAGTGATTTTACAGATTTCTGCCCCAAAACTACTTACCTTAATGTCTTTGGATAGCGATAATTCCTAAACCAAATGTCCAAAAAAAAAAAAAAATTGTTGCGGTCTGCAGTGCTGAACAGGAAATGAACACACCTTTTCAAAAATGTAAAAATTTCATCGCAAAATTTTTTCATGAAATCCGAAAAAAAGCATGGACTACCCCCTTGCCGTTTTTTTCAAAAAAAAATCACTTTTTTTAAAAAGTCAATGAAATAAATCATGACATACCTTTTTGGAAAGGTCTATTCAAACCCAATCGATACATCCAAGCCAAATTTTTTTTCATCATCTGGTTAAGGAATTATTCGCATCCAAAGTGATTTTACAGATTTCTGCCCCAAAACTACTTACCTTAATGTCTTTGGATAGCGATAATTCCTAAACCAAATGTCCAAAAAAAAAAAGAATTTTTTTTTGGATTGACATTTTGTAGAGCTTTCCAAAACTGAAAACTAGAACCTCCTATGATATCTGGTTCTCAAAATATACGCTTCCAAAGTGATAACTTATTTTTTGCGTTTTTTGATTTATTAGCTTCAAAACGCCTTTGGAAACAGATATTTTCGCCACTAAGCCTTCCAAATGGTTTTGGTTTTCAATTTCTGAATTTTCTATTCAAAACCTATCCGCTACTGAAAACCAAACGCTTTTGCACGTTCAATTCATTAGATATTTGCACTGAAAGTAATTTTAATGCAGTTTCAACGCAATCCGTTATATGCGAATAACTAACGAACCGAGCTTTCAAAATTGTTGCGGTCTGCAGTGCTGAACAGGAAATGAACACACCTTTTCAAAAATGTAAAAATTTCATCGCAAAATTTTTTCATGAAATCCGAAAAAAAGCATGGACTACCCCCTTGCCGTTTTTTTAAAAAAAAAATCACTTTTTTTAAAAAGTCAATGAAATAAATCATGACATACCTTTTTGGAAAGGTCTATTCAAACCCAATCGATACATCCAAGCCAAATTTTTTTTCATCATCTGGTTAAGGAATTATTCTGCCCCAAAACTACTTACCTTAATGTCTTTGGATAGCGATAATTCCTAAACCAAATGTCCAAAAAAAAAAAAAAATTGTTGCGGTCTGCAGTGCTGAACAGGAAATGAACACACCTTTTCAAAAATGTAAAAATTTCATCGCAAAATTTTTTCATGAAATCCGAAAAAAAGCATGGACTACCCCCTTGCCGTTTTTTTCAAAAAAAAATCACTTTTTTTAAAAAGTCAATGAAATAAATCATGACATACCTTTTTGGAAAGGTCTATTCAAACCCAATCGATACATCCAAGCCAAATTTTTTTTCATCATCTGGTTAAGGAATTATTCGCATCCAAAGTGATTTTACAGATTTCTGCCCCAAAACTACTTACCTTAATGTCTTTGGATAGCGATAATTCCTAAACCAAATGTCCAAAAAAAAAAAAAAATTGTTGCGGTCTGCAGTGCTGAACAGGAAATGAACACACCTTTTCAAAAATGTAAAAATTTCATCGCAAAATTTTTTCATGAAATCCGAAAAAAAGCATGGACTACCCCCTTGCCGTTTTTTTCAAAAAAAAATCACTTTTTTTAAAAAGTCAATGAAATAAATCATGACATACCTTTTTGGAAAGGTCTATTCAAACCCAATCGATACATCCAAGCCAAATTTTTTTTCATCATCTGGTTAAGGAATTATTCGCATCCAAAGTGATTTTACAGATTTCTGCCCCAAAACTACTTACCTTAATGTCTTTGGATAGCGATAATTCCTAAACCAAATGTCCAAAAAAAAAAAAAATTGTTGCGGTCTGCAGTGCTGAACAGGAAATGAACACACCTTTTCAAAAATGTAAAAATTTCATCGCAAAATTTTTTCATGAAATCCGAAAAAAAGCATGGACTACCCCCTTGCCGTTTTTTTCAAAAAAAAATCACTTTTTTTAAAAAGTCAATGAAATAAATCATGACATACCTTTTTGGAAAGGTCTATTCAAACCCAATCGATACATCCAAGCCAAATTTTTTTTCATCATCTGGTTAAGGAATTATTCGCATCCAAAGTGATTTTACAGATTTCTGCCCCAAAACTACTTACCTTAATGTCTTTGGATAGCGATAATTCCTAAACCAAATGTCCAAAAAAAAAAAAAAAATTTTTTTTTTGGTTGACATTTTGTAGAGCTTTCCAAAACTGAAAACTAGAACCTCCTATGATATCTGGTTCTCAAAATATACGCTTCCAAAGTGATATCTTATTTTTTGCGTTTTTTGATTTATTAGCTTCAAAACGCCTTTGGATAGAGATATTTTCGCCACTAAGCCTTCCAAATGGTTTTGGTTTTCAATTTCTGAATTTTCTATTCAAAACCTATCCGTTACTGAAAACCAAACGCTTTTGCAACGTTCAATTCATTAGATATTTGCACTGAAAGTAATTTTAATGCAGTTTCAACGCAATCCGTTATATGCGAATAACTAACGAACCGAGCTTTCAAAATTGTTGCGGTCTGCAGTGCTGAACAGGAAATGAACACACCTTTTCAAAAATGTAAAAATTTCATCGCAAAATTTTTTCATGAAATCCGAAAAAAAGCATGGACTACCCCCTTGCCGTTTTTTTCAAAAAAAAATCACTTTTTTTAAAATGTCAATGAAATAAATCATGACATACCTTTTTGGAAAGGTCTATTCAAACCCAATCGATACATCCAAGCCAAATTTTTTTTCATCATCTGGTTAAGGAATTATTCGCATCCAAAGTGATTTTACAGATTTCTGCCCCAAAACTACTTACCTTAATGTCTTTGGATAGCGATAATTCCTAAACCAAATGTCCAAAAAAAAAAAAAAATTGTTGCGGTCTGCAGTGCTGAACAGGAAATGAACACACCTTTTCAAAAATGTAAAAATTTCATCGCAAATTTTTTTCATGAAATCCGAAAAAAAGCATGGACTACCCCCTTGCCGTTTTTTTCAAAAAAAAATCACTTTTTTTAAAAAGTCAATGAAATAAATCATGACATACCTTTTTGGAAAGGTCTATTCAAACCCAATCGATACATCCAAGCCAAATTTTTTTTCATCATCTGGTTAAGGAATTATTCGCATCCAAAGTGATTTTACAGATTTCTGCCCCAAAACTACTTACCTTAATGTCTTTGGATAGCGATAATTCCTAAACCAAATGTCCAAAAAAAAAAAAAAATTTTTGTTTGGATTGACATTTTGTAGAGCTTTCCAAAACTGAAAACTAGAACCTCCTATGATATCTGGTTCTCAAAATATACGCTTCCAAAGTGATAACTTATTTTTTGCGTTTTTTGATTTATTAGCTTCAAAACGCCTTTGGATAGAGATATTTTCGCCACTAAGCCTTCCAAATGGTTTTGGTTTTCAATTTCTGAATTTTCTATTCAAAACCTATCCGCTACTGAAAACCAAACGCTTTTGCACGTTCAATTCATTAGATATTTGCACTGAAAGTAATTTTAATGCAGTTTCAACGCAATCCGTTATATGCGAATAACTAACGAACCGAGCTTTCAAAATTGTTGCGGTCTGCAGTGCTGAACAGGAAATGAACACACCTTTTCAAAAATGTAAAAATTTCATCGCAAAATTTTTTCATGAAATCCGAAAAAAAGCATGGACTACCCCCTTGCCGTTTTTTTCAAAAAAAAATCACTTTTTTTAAAAAGTCAATGAAATAAATCATGACATACCTTTTTGGAAAGGTCTATTCAAACCCAATCGATACATCCAAGCCAAATTAACATTGAAAATGTTTATAGGGTCGTTTTGAGTTAATTATGGTGTTACTAAAATGAATAAAGTGAACAAGTGTGTATATGAGATGAACGCTGGCGTATAAGGGGGATAAGATCGAATTTTTGGTGGTGTTACTAAAATGAATAAATTGAACAATGGTAATATGAGATGAACGCTGGCGTATATGGGGGATAAGATCGAATTTTTGGTGGTGTTACCATTCATTTTGGAATGAACAAATATGTATAGAAGATGATTGCAGGCGGATAGGGAGGGAACGGTTGAATTTTTGGTTGGTGTTTCTAAAGTGAACAATATAAGTTTTAACTATACATATAACTATAATTATAAAATGCAAGAGCTAGTGCAGTCAGCACTCAGCAGTGCATTGTGCTTCTAAAACTAAATCTAAGCGTTGGAAATTTTTTGAAAATGTTTATGATAGGAAAATAATGTAGAGGTGCAATATGACGTTTTTTAAAATATGGTTTTATGTGAAATGGTCGAACAAAAAAAGAAAACAAATGAGAAGTGCCAGAGTAATATTTTTTTTTGTTTATCGATGGTTAAGTTTAATATAACAATTTTGTAGGTACATATATTTTGCAATTCCAAAAAATCTACAAAGTGAGATATTATTGGTTGTAAGTTTAAAGTTCTAAAAAAGATGGCTCACAAATGCTACACATCAGAGTTAAGGCTGATTGTACTAAATTGTATAGTTTAAGAAAGATAATAAATAACAAATTGTTTCGTTTCAGGAAATTTTGATACCTAGTATTTTTTATATTTTATATAATTTTTGTTGATCGATTTTTCGCAGTTATTATTTTTTATCTTTTAAATGGTTGCATTTAAAAATCTCAAATTCATACCGGAGATAGATTATATAGATTCACATATAACATGTAAAATTTGATTTTTTTAATCGTACCTAAGCCGAGATAATAACATATTTCTGTTCATTTACATATCACCTACTAACTCTTTAATCTGTGCACCTAGACAATTAGTTTTTGTTTTATTAGCAGCTTGAATAATTGACAATTATTTTGATATATCATACGTTGCTGTACGTTCTATATAAGCTTCACAAATCGAAAATACAATTAATTAAAAAGTGGTACTAAATCTTTAATCAATATTCCTAAAATTCATCGTCGTCGATTTGCAAGTTTTTGTGCGGACAAACAGCCCAAATAAACAGAGCACAAAAATATAGTCCCATAGTTCATTGAAGATTTCTTTCTATCTCTGCCAGGGTTGCAAAAGTCGATAAGATTGTACTTTTTTCGATACACTCCACTTTGCTAAAGTACTCCACTTTTGCAATCAACGAAAAAGGTAAAGTAAATTAAAAAGAAAATCATCTGACCTCACAAAATGTATACTGTGAACCGAGGCTGACATCGATATAACAGAAGAAATAAAAATGATTAATACAGTTTGTTCGAGAAAATGGCATCTACAAAATACCGGTTTCAACAATCTCGCAATTAAAAATCGAAAACATTAAATTTATAAAATTTAAATCTCGCAAAATCGAAGGGTATTGCAACAAATTCCTACAGTTTTGTTATAAAAGTTTCGCATATGTAAGTATGTATGTACCTTATATGTTAATTAACATAAACAGCTAAGTTGTTTTTTAATTATTTGGATATAGAAATATTACATACGTTCATACAACAGCAAATGTGGACAAAATATTATCAAATCAAATCAAAAAGTACAATTCGATACACTTTCCTTTTATATTTTGATACATTGCTGAAACACGATTTCATCCCTGATATCTGTCTAGTAGTTTATTATAAGAGACTGTTCATTTCAGTGTTCAGTGTTCAGTCTGTCTTCAGTTGCAAAGATGCCTTGGAGTTGGGAGGTTTGTTTGCGCTGCTTGCCGGTAAATATTTTTTTTATTAATAGTATAGAATGCGATGTGCGTGAAAGGTAAGTAGGATAGAATGCATGTGGGATGTTTAGTTTTCAGGTAGGTTCGTTAGGATATTTGTTGGGGGTTTTTTGTTTGTTTATTATTTTACTGTTGTGTTTTGTTTAGCTATGATTAGATGGATTAACGAAGAAAATGAAAAATATGAAATAAGAATACCTACAAGTGGGAATACAAATATAGGTCAATAAAATCACAAAACTAAAACATAAAAAAGTTATAATTTTTTAACTTCCCATTGGAAGTTATTGTAAATGGTCCGATTTGTCAAAATAAAAATTTTAACATATCTTCACGTTTCGCTCCCTAGAATCGGATTCCATTTTTGTAGAGAGATGTCTGTGTGTGTTCGTACGTTCCTTCGCTTTTTTTGTTCACCGTATCTCAAGGACGAATTAAGATATCGACTTCGGATGGATTTTATTGTATACACAGTAGTTTCATTACAAGCAGAAAGGACCTTTCAATAAATTCAAGAAGCAGTTCAAATTTCCTTAGTCTCAGATATCTCGTGAACAAATCGACTTCAGGTTAATTTTATTCTACGCAAATTGACGTAATAAGGAATTGATTAAAATATAGAAGTATATCAACTTATAGTTTTTTTTTTAATAAAAAAATGTAGATGAAAATTGTTGAAAAAAGTTGTTTGGCTCGAATATCTTGACAACAAACAATGATATTGGCTTCAAGGTTATTTTATTTTATACGCTAGTTTATAGATACAAATTGATAAAATTTTAAAAAATATTGAATTAATAGTTTTTTTTAAGCAAAAAACTGCAAGCAATTCTACACACTAATTATTAAAAAATTGGTTTTTGCCTCAAAAATCTTGAGAACAGATAATGACATGACATCGGGTTAGTTTAAGTCCACACACTAGCTTAGAATTGATAATTGATAGGATTTATAAAAAAATTCAACAAAAAGTTTTTTTTTTAAGTGAAAAAGAACTACAAGATAGGTACTTCACCAAAAATTGTGGAAAATATTTTTTCATCTCAAATATTTTGAGAACAAACAATGATATTGACTTCAGGCTAATTTTATTCTTTAAATGAGTTTATAATAAATGATTGATAAAATTTGTAAAAATATTCAACAAATAATTATTTTTATCGAAAAAACTACAAGAAACTTAACAAAATTGTAGAAAATTTTTGTTCGTCCCAAATATCTTGAGAACAAACAATGATATTAGCTTTTGGGTATTTTTTTTCTATAAATAAGGATTTGTAAAAATATCCCATAACCAGTTTTTTAAGCAAAAAAACTACAAAAAACCTTACCAAAAAATGTTGAATTGTTTTTAGTCTCGAATATGTTAGGAACAAATAATCATATTGGTTTCGGGCTTCTATATATGTATGTACTAGATTATAATTGACAATCGGTAGGTTTTGTATAATAATTCAACAAACTGTTTTTTTTTTTAATGCAAAAAAAAAAATACAAAAACTATACCAAAAATTGTTGAATACAAAAAAATAACATTGGACCTCTAGCTTCCGGGGCACCACAAATTGGAAGTTACTAGTGTGGGTCACAACCAGCCTCTTTTTGAAAATGTAATAAAGGACCGTATTGCAAGAGTCTCTTCAAAACAGACTGGTTGATTAGACTAAAAGTCGATTTATCGTTATTGCTAGTTTGTATTAGTAAATATTTTCCTATTTGATAGAAATTTTAAGTCCATCAAGAATTTTTGGTTGACTTTTGTCTTGCCGAATTTTTTCGAAAAGACTCGTAATAAACCCCAAAATTTAAAAAAAAAAAACTACAAAGGGCATAAGAAAAATAGAATTTTTCTGACACGTACCAAACAGCAGCGTTGAAAATTCGTTTGTAGGCAAAATATAAGTTAGCGTTGCCTACCACAATTAAACAGTTACACGAGTTAGGAAAAATCTATTCAAATACAGACCGAAATAAACAAGCAATAGGTGTAGAAATTTTTAATTTTTGTTTGGTGCTACCACAAAGCTAAATCAAAAAGAAAAAAGTAAGGTACCGCACGAAGTAAATGAAAAATATAAGATTAGAAGACAAGCGGGAAAATAATTTATGTGGGTCAATAAAATAACAAAAAGAAAACACCTCTTTTGTATATTTGAAAATGAAACAAAATAAAAAAAAACTACAGTGGGAATAAGAGAAGACAAATTTTGGGGAGAGGTAACAACTACCAACATTAAATATTTGTTTTTTGGAAAATATAATTTTATTTAGTGTTACAAAAAACGTGATTTTGGAAAACGAAAAACGAATACAGGACGAAATAGGAAAAAAAAGTAGTTATACAAATGCTAACATCATTTTGCGCTTAGGGAAGAATCAAAATTTGGTTGAAGATAAAACGGAGGGAAAATTAAATGTATGTATTAAGCAATTAAGAGCTCCGATTTTTGTTGGATTAACGGCTTAAAAATTATCCTTCCTTAATTATTTTTAAAGCTGAAGAAAAAAAAAACAATTTGGTGTAACTAAGCGCAAGTAAAGATGGAAGTGCGAATAAAGTTTGTTTAACAAATTTTTAGTTTTCTTAGTTCAATATAATGTTTGGATTGGTCTTCATAAAAAAGATGAACTAAATTGATATGTATGTATAAATTGGTAAAGATAAAATTTAAAAGAGAAAAAAGATTGTATAAATTATAAAGATTAAGGATTTATCTAGCATTAGCAAGTCATTTTCAATGTCCCCATCGTTACTCAAGGAGTGAAATCTGTAAATTTTTTTTTTCATCATCTGGTTAAGGAATTATTCGCATCCAAAGTGATTTTACAGATTTCTGCCCCAAAACTACTTACCTTAATGTCTTTGGATAGCGATAATTCCTAAACCAAATGTCCAAAAAAAAAAAAAAATTGTTGCGGTCTGCAGTGCTGAACAGGAAATGAACACACCTTTTCAAAAATGTAAAAATTTCATCGCAAAATTTTTTCATGAAATCCGAAAAAAAGCATGGACTACCCCCTTGCCGCTTTTTTCAAAAAAAAATCACTTTTTTTAAAAAGTCAATGAAATAAATCATGACATACCTTTTTGGAAAGGTCTATTCAAACCCAATCGATACATCCAAGCCAAATTTTTTTTCATCATCTGGTTAAGGAATTATTAGCATCCAAAGTGATTTTACAGATTTCTGCCCCAAAACTACTTACCTTAATGTCTTTGGATAGCGATAATTCCTAAACCAAATGTCCAAAAAAAAAAAAGAATTTTTTTTTGGATTGACATTTTGTAGAGCTGTCCAAAACTGAAAACTAGAACCTCCTATGATATCTGGTTCTCAAAATATACGCTTCCAAAGTGATAACTTATTTTTTGCGTTTTTTGATTTATTAGCTTCAAAACGCCTTTGGATAAAGATATTTTCGCCACTAAGCCTTCCAAATGGTTTTGGTTTTCAATTTCTGAATTTTCTATTCAAAACCTATTCGTTACTGAAAACCAAACGCTTTTGCAACGTTCAATTCATTAGATATTTGCACTGAAAGTAATTTTAATGCAGTTTCAACGCAATCCGTTATATGCGAATAACTAACGAACCGAGCTTTCAAAATTGTTGCGGTCTGCAGTGCTGAACAGGAAATGAACACACCTTTTCAAAAATGTAAAAATTTCATCGCAAAATTTTTTCATGAAATCCGAAAAAAAGCATGGACTACCCCCTTGCCGTTTTTTTCAAAAAAAATCACTTTTTTTAAAAAGTCAATGAAATAAATCATGACATACCTTTTTGGAAAGGTCTATTCAAACCCAATCGATACATCCAAGCCAAATTTTTTTTCATCATCTGGTTAAGGAATTATTCGCATCCAAAGTGATTTTACAGATTTCTGCCCCAAAACTACTTACCTTAATGTCTTTGGATAGCGATAATTCGTAAACCAAATGTCCAAAAAAAAAAAAAATTTTTTTTTTGGATTGACATTTTGTAGAGCTTTCCAAAACTGAAAACTAGAACCTCCTGTGATATCTGGTTCTCAAAATATACGCTTCCAAAGTGATAACTTATTTTTTGCGTTTTTTGATTTATTAGCTTCAAAACGCCTTTGGATAGAGATATTTTCGCCACTAAGCCTTCCAAATGGTTTTGGTTTTCAATTTCTGAATTTTCTATTCAAAACCTATCCGCTACTGAAAACCAAACGCTTTTGCACGTTCAATTCATTAGATATTTGCACTGAAAGTAATTTTAATGCAGTTTCAACGCAATCCGTTATATGCGAATAACTAACGAACCGAGCTTTCAAAATTGTTGCGGTCTGCAGTGCTGAACAGGAAATGAACACACCTTTTCAAAAATGTAAAAATTTCATCGCAAAATTTTTTCATGAAATCCGAAAAAAAGCATGGACTACCCCCTTGCCGTTTTTTTCAAAAAAAAATCACTTTTTTTAAAAAGTCAATGAAATTATTCATGACATACCTTTTTGGAAAGGTCTATTCAAACCCAATCGATACATCCAAGCCAAATTTTTTTTCATCATCTGGTTAAGGAATTATTCGCATCCAAAGTGATTTTACAGATTTCTGCCCCAAAACTACTTACCTTAATGTCTTTGGATAGCGATAATTCCTAAACCAAATGTCCAAAAAAAAAAAAAAATTCTTGCGGTCTGCAGTGCTGAACAGGAAATGAACACACCTTTTCAAAAATGTAAAAATTTCATCGCAAAATTTTTTCATGAAATCCGAAAAAAAGCATGGACTACCCCCTTGCCGTTTTTTTCAAAAAAAAATCACTTTTTTTAAAAAGTCAATGAAATAAATCATGACATACCTTTTTGGAAAGGTCTATTCAAACCCAATCGATACATCCAAGCCAAATTTTTTTTCATCATCTGGTTAAGGAATTATTCGCATCCAAAGTGATTTTACAGATTTCTGCCCCAAAACTACTTACCTTAATGTCTTTGGATAGCGATAATTCCTAAACCAAATGTCCAAAAAAAAAAAAAAATTGTTGCGGTCTGCAGTGCTGAACAGGAAATGAACACACCTTTTCAAAAATGTAAAAATTTCATCGCAAAATTTTTTCATGAAATCCGAAAAAAAGCATGGACTACCCCCTTGCCGTTTTTTTCAAAAAAAAATCACTTTTTTTAAAAAGTCAATGAAATAAATCATGACATACCTTTTTGGAAAGGTCTATTCAAACCCAATCGATACATCCAAGCCAAATTTTTTTTCATCATCTGGTTAAGGAATTATTCGCATCCAAAGTGATTTTACAGATTTCTGCCCCAAAACTACTTACCTTAATGTCTTTGGATAGCGATAATTCCTAAACCAAATGTCCAAAAAAAAAAAAAAATTGTTGCGGTCTGCAGTGCTGAACAGGAAATGAACACACCTTTTCAAAAATGTAAAAATTTCATCGCAAAATTTTTTCATGAAATCCGAAAAAAAGCATGGACTACCCCCTTGCCGTTTTTTTCAAAAAAAAAATCACTTTTTTTAAAAAGTCAATGAAATAAATCATGACATACCTTTTTGGAAAGGTCTATTCAAACCCAATCGATACATCCAAGCCAAATTTTTTTTCATCATCTGGTTAAGGAATTATTCGCATCCAAAGTGATTTTACAGATTTCTGCCCCAAAACTACTTACCTTAATGTCTTTGGATAGCGATAATTCCTAAACCAAATGTCCAAAAAAAAAAAAAAATTGTTGCGGTCTGCAGTGCTGAACAGGAAATGAACACACCTTTTCAAAAATGTAAAAATTTCATCGCAAAATTTTTTCATGAAATCCGAAAAAAAGCATGGACTACCCCCTTGCCGTTTTTTTCAAAAAAAAATCACTTTTTTTAAAAAGTCAATGAAATAAATCATGACATACCTTTTTGGAAAGGTCTATTCAAACCCAATCGATACATCCAAGCCAAATTTTTTTTCATCATCTGGTTAAGGAATTATTCGCATCCAAAGTGATTTTACAGATTTCTGCCCCAAAACTACTTACCTTAATGTCTTTGGATATCGATAATTCCTAAACCAAATGTCCAAAAAAAAAAAAAAATTGTTGCGGTCTGCAGTGCTGAACAGGAAATGAACACACCTTTTCAAAAATGTAAAAATTTCATCGCAAAATTTTTTCATGAAATCCGAAAAAAAGCATGGACTACCCCCTTGCCGTTTTTTTCAAAAAAAAATCACTTTTTTTAAAAAGTCAATGAAATAAATCATGACATACCTTTTTGGAAAGGTCTATTCAAACCCAATCGATACATCCAAGCCAAATTTTTTTTCATCATCTGGTTAAGGAATTATTCGCATCCAAAGTGATTTTACAGATTTCTGCCCCAAAATAACTTACCTTAATGTCTTTGGATAGCGATAATTCCTAAACCAAATGTCCAAAAAAAAAAAAATTGTTGCGGTCTGCAGTGCTGAACAGGAAATGAACACACCTTTTCAAAAATGTAAAAATTTCATCGCAAAATTTTTTCATGAAATCCGAAAAAAAGCATGGACTACCCCCTTGCCGTTTTTTTCAAAAAAAAATCACTTTTTTTAAAAAGTCAATGAAATAAATCATGACATACCTTTTTGGAAAGGTCTATTCAAACCCAATCGATACATCCAAGCCAAATTTTTTTTCATCATCTGGTTAAGGAATTATTCGCATCCAAAGTGATTTTACAGATTTCTGCCCCAAAACTACTTACCTTAATGTCTTTGGATAGCGATAATTCCTAAACCAAATGTCCAAAAAAAAAAAAAAATTTTTGTTTGGATTGACATTTTGTAGAGCTTTCCAAAACTGAAAACTAGAACCTCCTTTGATATCTGGTTCTCAAAATATACGCTTCCAAAGTGATAACTTATTTTTTGCGTTTTTTGATTTATTAGCTTCAAAACGCCTTTGGATAGAGATATTTTCGCCACTAAGCCTTCCAAATGGTTTTGGTTTTCAATTTCTGAATTTTCTATTCAAAACCTATCCGCTACTGAAAATCAAACGCTTTTGCACGTTCAATTCATTAGATATTTGCACTGAAAGTAATTTTAATGCAGTTTCAACGCAATCCGTTATATGCGAATAACTAACGAACCGAGCTTTCAAAATTGTTGCGGTCTGCAGTGCTGAACAGGAAATGAACACACCTTTTCAAAAATGTAAAAATTTCATCGCAAAATTTTTTCATGAAATCCGAAAAAAAGCATGGACTACCCCCTTGCCGTTTTTTTCAAAAAAAAATCACTTTTTTTAAAAAGTCAATGAAATAAATCATGACATACCTTTTTGGAAAGGTCTATTCAAACCCAATCGATACATCCAAGCCAAATTTTTTTTCATCATCTGGTTAAGGAATTATTCGCATCCAAAGTGATTTTACAGATTTCTGCCCCAAAACTACTTACCTTAATGTCTTTGGATAGCGATAATTCCTAAACCAAATGTCCAAAAAAAAAAAAAAATTGTTGCGGTCTGCAGTGCTGAACAGGAAATGAACACACCTTTTCAAAAATGTAAAAATTTCATCGCAAAATTTTTTCATGAAATCCGAAAAAAAGCATGGACTACCCCCTTGCCGTTTTTTTCAAAAAAAAATCACTTTTTTTAAAAAGTCAATGAAATAAATCATGACATACCTTTTTGGAAAGGTCTATTCAAACCCAATCGATACATCCAAGCCAAATTTTTTTTCATCATCTGGTTAAGGAATTATTCGCATCCAAAGTGATTTTACAGATTTCTGCCCCAAAACTACTTACCTTAATGTCTTTGGATAGCGATAATTCCTAAACCAAATGTCCAAAAAAAAAAAAAATTTTTTTTTGGATTGACATTTTGTAGAGCTTTCCAAAACTGAAAACTAGAACCTCCTATGATATCTGGTTCTCAAAATATACGCTTCCAAAGTGATAACTTATTTTTTGCGTTTTTTGATTTATTAGCTTCAAAACGCCTTTGGATAGAGATATTTTCGCCACTAAGCCTTCCAAATGGTTTTGGTTTTCAATTTCTGAATTTTCTATTCAAAACCTATCCGCTACTGAAAACCAAACGCTTTTGCACGTTCAATTCATTAGATATTTGCACTGAAAGTAATTTTAATGCAGTTTCAACGCAATCCGTTATATGCGAATAACTAACGAACCGAGCTTTCAAAATTGTTGCGGTCTGCAGTGCTGAACAGGAAATGAACACACCTTTTCAAAAATGTAAAAATTTCATCGCAAAATTTTTTCATGAAATCCGAAAAAAAGCATGGACTACCCCCTTGCCGTTTTTTTCAAAAAAAAATCACTTTTTTTAAAAAGTCAATGAAATAAATCATGACATACCTTTTTGGAAAGGTCTATTCAAACCCAATCGATACATCCAAGCCAAATTTTTTTTCATCATCTGGTTAAGGAATTATTCGCATCCAAAGTGATTTTACAGATTTCTGCCCCAAAACTACTTACCTTAATGTCTTTGGATAGCGATAATTCCTAAACCAAATGTCCAAAAAAAAAAAAAAATTGTTGCGGTCTGCAGTGCTGAACAGGAAATGAACACACCTTTTCAAAAATGTAAAAATTTCATCGCAAAATTTTTTCATGAAATCCGAAAAAAAGCATGGACTACCCCCTTGCCGTTTTTTTCAAAAAAAAAATCACTTTTTTTAAAAAGTCAATGAAATAAATCATGACATACCTTTTTGGAAAGGTCTATTCAAACCCAATCGATACATCCAAGCCAAATTTTTTTTCATCATCTGGTTAAGGAATTATTCGCATCCAAAGTGATTTTACAGATTTCTGCCCCAAAACTACTTACCTTAATGTCTTTGGATAGCGATAATTCCTAAACCAAATGTCCAAAAAAAAAAAAAAATTGTTGCGGTCTGCAGTGCTGAACAGGAAATGAACACACCTTTTCAAAAATGTAAAAATTTCATCGCAAAATTTTTTCATGAAATCCGAAAAAAAGCATGGACTACCCCCTTGCCGTTTTTTTCAAAAAAAAATCACTTTTTTTAAAAAGTCAATGAAATAAATCATGACATACCTTTTTGGGAAGGTCTATTCAAACCCAATCGATACATCCAAGCCAAATTTTTTTTCATCATCTGGTTAAGGAATTATTCGCATCCAAAGTGATTTTACAGATTTCTGCCCCAAAACTACTTACCTTAATGTCTTTGGATAGCGATAATTCCTAAACCAAATGTCCAAAAAAAAAAAAAATTTTTTTTTGGATTGACATTTTGTAGAGCTTTCCAAAACTGAAAACTAGAACCTCCTATGATATCTGGTTCTCAAAATATACGCTTCCAAAGTGATAACTTATTTTTTGCGTTTTTTGATTTATTAGCTTCAAAACGCCTTTGGATAGAGATATTTTCGCCACTAAGCCTTCCAAATGGTTTTGGTTTTCAATTTCTGAATTTTCTATTCAAAACCTATCCGCTACTGAAAACCAAACGCTTTTGCAACGTTCAATTCATTAGATATTTGCACTGAAAGTAATTTTAATGCAGTTTCAACGCAATCCGTTATATGCGAATAACTAACGAACCGAGCTTTCAAAATTGTTGCGGTCTGCAGTGCTGAACAGGAAATGAACACACCTTTTCAAAAATGTAAAAATTTCATCGCAAAATTTTTTCATGAAATCCGAAAAAAAGCATGGACTACCCCCTTGCCGTTTTTTAAAAAAAAAAATCACTTTTTTTAAAAAGTCAATGAAATAAATCATGACATACCTTTTTGGAAAGGTCTATTCAAACCCAATCGATACATCCAAGCCAAATTTTTTTTCATCATCTGGTTAAGGAATTATTCGCATCCAAAGTGATTTTACAGATTTCTGCCCCAAAACTACTTACCTTAATGTCTTTGGATAGCGATAATTCCTAAACCAAATGTCCAAAAAAAAAAAAAAAATGTTTTTTTGGATTGACATTTTGTAGAGCTTTCCAAAACTGAAAACTAGAACCTCCTATGATATCTGGTTCTCAAAATATACGCTTCCAAAGTGATAACTTATTTTTTGCGTTTTTTGATTTATTAGCTTCAAAACGCCTTTGGATAGAGATATTTTCGCCACTTTAGATATTTGCACTGAAAGTAATTTTAATGCAGTTTCAACGCAATCCGTTATATGCGAATAACTAACGAACCGAGCTTTCAAAATTGTTGCGGTCTGCAGTGCTGAACAGGAAATGAACACACCTTTTCAAAAATGTAAAAATTTCATCGCAAAATTTTTTCATGAAATCCGAAAAAAAGCATGGACTACCCCCTTGCCGTTTTTTTCAAAAAAAAATCACTTTTTTTAAAAAGTCAATGAAATAAATCATGACATACCTTTTTGGAAAGGTCTATTCAAACCCAATCGATACATCCAAGCCAAATTTTTTTTCATCATCTGGTTAAGGAATTATTCGCATCCAAAGTGATTTTACAGATTTCTGCCCCAAAACTACTTACCTTAATGTCTTTGGATAGCGATAATTCCTAAACCAAATGTCCAAAAAAAAAAAAATTTTTTTTGGATTGACATTTTGTAGAGCTTTCCAAAACTGAAAACTAGAACCTCCTATGATATCTGGTTCTCAAAATATACGCTTCCAAAGTGATAACTTATTTTTTGCGTTTTTTGATTTATTAGCTTCAAAACGCCTTTGGATAGAGATATTTTCGCCACTAAGCCTTCCAAATGGTTTTGGTTTTCAATTTCTGAATTTTCTATTCAAAACCTATCCGCTACTGAAAACCAAACGCTTTTGCACGTTCAATTCATTAGATATTTGCACTGAAAGTAATTTTAATGCAGTTTCAACGCAATCCGTTATATGCGAATAACTAACGAACCGAGCTTTCAAAATTGTTGCGGTCTGCAGTGCTGAACAGGAAATGAACACACCTTTTCAAAAATGTAAAAATTTCATCGCAAAATTTTTTCATGAAATCCGAAAAAAAGCATGGACTACCCCCTTGCCGTTTTTTTCAAAAAAAAATCACTTTTTTTAAAAAGTCAATGAAATAAATCATGACATACCTTTTTGGAAAGGTCTATTCAAACCCAATCGATACATCCAAGCCAAATTTTTTTTCATCATCTGGTTAAGGAATTATTCGCATCCAAAGTGATTTTACAGATTTCTGCCCCAAAACTACTTACCTTAATGTCTTTGGATAGCGATAATTCCTAAACCAAATGTCCAAAAAAAAAAAAAAATTTTTTTTGGATTGACATTTTGTAGAGCTTTCCAAAACTGAAAACTAGAACCTCCTATGATATCTGGTTCTCAAAATATACGCTTCCAAAGTGATAACTTATTTTTTGCGTTTTTTGATTTATTAGCTTCAAAACGCCTTTGGATAGAGATATTTTCGCCACTAAGCCTTCCAAATGGTTTTGGTTTTCAATTTCTGAATTTTCTATTCAAAACCTATCCGCTACTGAAAACCAAACGCTTTTGCACGTTCAATTCATTAGATATTTGCACTGAAAGTAATTTTAATGCAGTTTCAACGCAATCCGTTATATGCGAATAACTAACGAACCGAGCTTTCAAAATTGTTGCGGTCTGCAGTGCTGAACAGGAAATGAACACACCTTTTCAAAAATGTAAAAATTTCATCGCAAAATTTTTTCATGAAATCCGAAAAAAAGCATGGACTACCCCCTTGCCGTTTTTTTCAAAAAAAAATCACTTTTTTTAAAAAGTCAATGAAATAAATCATGACATACCTTTTTGGAAAGGTCTATTCAAACCCAATCGATACATCCAAGCCAAATTTTTTTTCATCATCTGGTTAAGGAATTATTCGCATCCAAAGTGATTTTACAGATTTCTGCCCCAAAACTACTTACCTTAATGTCTTTGGATAGCGATAATTCCTAAACCAAATGTCCAAAAAAAAAAAAAAATTTTTTTTTGGATTGACATTTTGTAGAGCTTTCCAAAACTGAAAACTAGAACCTCCTATGATATCTGGTTCTCAAAATATACGCTTCCAAAGTGATAACTTATTTTTTGCGTTTTTTGATTTATTAGCTTCAAAACGCCTTTGGATAGAGATATTTTCGCCACTAAGCCTTCCAAATGGTTTTGGTTTTCAATTTCTGAATTTTCTATTCAAAACCTATCCGCTACTGAAAACCAAACGCTTTTGCACGTTCAATTCATTAGATATTTGCACTGAAAGTAATTTTAATGCAGTTTCAACGCAATCCGTTATATGCGAATAACTAACGAACCGAGCTTTCAAAATTGTTGCGGTCTGCAGTGCTGAACAGGAAATAAACACACCTTTTCAAAAATGTAAAAATTTCATCGCAAAATTTTTTCATGAAATCCGAAAAAAAGCATGGACTACCCCCTTGCCGTTTTTTTCAAAAAAAAATCACTTTTTTTAAAAAGTCAATGAAATAAATCATGACATACCTTTTTGGAAAGGTCTATTCAAACCCAATCGATACATCCAAGCCAAATTTTTTTTCATCATCTGGTTAAGGAATTATTCGCATCCAAAGTGATTTTACAGATTTCTGCCCCAAAACTACTTACCTTAATGTCTTTGGATAGCGATAATTCCTAAACCAAATGTCCAAAAAAAAAAAAAATTTTTTTTGGATTGACATTTTGTAGAGCTTTCCAAAACTGAAAACTAGAACCTCCTATGATATCTGGTTCTCAAAATATACGCTTCCAAAGTGATAACTTATTTTTTGCGTTTTTTGATTTATTAGCTTCAAAACGCCTTTGGATAGAGATATTTTCGCCACTAAGCCTTCCAAATGGTTTTGGTTTTCAATTTCTGAATTTTCTATTCAAAACCTATCCGCTACTGAAAACCAAACGCTTTTGCACGTTCAATTCATTAGATATTTGCACTGAAAGTAATTTTAATGCAGTTTCAACGCAATCCGTTATATGCGAATAACTAACGAACCGAGCTTTCAAAATTGTTGCGGTCTGCAGTGCTGAACAGGAAATGAACACACCTTTTCAAAAATGTAAAAATTTCATCGCAAAATTTTTTCATGAAATCCGAAAAAAAGCATGGACTACCCCCTTGCCGTTTTTTTCAAAAAAAAATCACTTTTTTTAAAAAGTCAATGAAATAAATCATGACATACCTTTTTGGAAAGGTCTATTCAAACCCAATCGATACATCCAAGCCAAATTTGTTTTCATCATCTGGTTAAGGAATTATTCGCATCCAAAGTGATTTTACAGATTTCTGCCCCAAAACTACTTACCTTAATGTCTTTGGATAGCGATAATTCCTAAACCAAATGTCCAAAAAAAAAAAAAATTTTTTTTTGGATTGACATTTTGTAGAGCTTTCCAAAACTGAAAACTAGAACCTCCTATGATATCTGGTTCTCAAAATATACGCTTCCAAAGTGATAACTTATTTTTTGCGTTTTTTGATTTATTAGCTTCAAAACGCCTTTGGATAGAGATATTTTCGCCACTAAGCCTTCCAAATGGTTTTGGTTTTCAATTTCTGAATTTTCTATTCAAAACCTATCCGCTACTGAAAACCAAACGCTTTTGCACGTTCAATTCATTAGATATTTGCACTGAAAGTAATTTTAATGCAGTTTCAACGCAATCCGTTATATGCGAATAACTAACGAACCGAGCTTTCAAAATTGTTGCGGTCTGCAGTGCTGAACAGGAAATGAACACACCTTTTCAAAAATGTAAAAATTTCATCGCAAAATTTTTTCATGAAATCCGAAAAAAAGCATGGACTACCCCCTTGCCGTTTTTTTCAAAAAAAAATCACTTTTTTTAAAAAGTCAATGAAATAAATCATGACATACCTTTTTGGAAAGGTCTATTCAAACCCAATCGATACATCCAAGCCAAATTTTTTTTCATCATCTGGTTAAGGAATTATTCGCATCCAAAGTGATTTTACAGATTTCTGCCCCAAAACTACTTACCTTAATGTCTTTGGATAGCGATAATTCCTAAACCAAATGTCCAAAAAAAAAAAAAATTTTTTTTGGATTGACATTTTGTAGAGCTTTCCAAAACTGAAAACTAGAACCTCCTATGATATCTGGTTCTCAAAATATACGCTTCCAAAGTGATAACTTATTTTTTGCGTTTTTTGATTTATTAGCTTCAAAACGCCTTTGGATAGAGATATTTTCGCCACTAAGCCTTCCAAATGGTTTTGGTTTTCAATTTCTGAATTTTCTATTCAAAACCTATCCGCTACTGAAAACCAAACGCTTTTGCACGTTCAATTCATTAGATATTTGCACTGAAAGTAATTTTAATGCAGTTTCAACGCAATCCGTTATATGCGAATAACTAACGAACCGAGCTTTCAAAATTGTTGCGGTCTGCAGTGCTGAACAGGAAATGAACACACCTTTTCAAAAATGTAAAAATTTCATCGCAAAATTTTTTCATGAAATCCGAAAAAAAGCATGGACTACCCCCTTGCCGTTTTTTTCAAAAAAAAATCACTTTTTTTAAAAAGTCAATGAAATAAATCATGACATACCTTTTTGGAAAGGTCTATTCAAACCCAATCGATACATCCAAGCCAAATTTTTTTTCATCATCTGGTTAAGGAATTATTCGCATCCAAAGTGATTTTACAGATTTCTGCCCCAAAACTACTTACCTTAATGTCTTTGGATAGCGATAATTCCTAAACCAAATGTCCAAAAAAAAAAAAAAAATTTTTTTTTGGATTGACATTTTGTAGAGCTTTCCAAAACTGAAAACTAGAACCTCCTATGATATCTGGTTCTCAAAATATACGCTTCCAAAGTGATAACTTATTTTTTGCGTTTTTTGATTTATTAGCTTCAAAACGCCTTTGGATAGAGATATTTTCGCCACTAAGCCTTCCAAATGGTTTTGGTTTTCAATTTCTGAATTTTCTATTCAAAACCTATCCGCTACTGAAAACCAAACGCTTTTGCACGTTCAATTCATTAGATATTTGCACTGAAAGTAATTTTAATGCAGTTTCAACGCAATCCGTTATATGCGAATAACTAACGAACCGAGCTTTCAAAATTGTTGCGGTCTGCAGTGCTGAACAGGAAATGAACACACCTTTTCAAAAATGTAAAAATTTCATCGCAAAATTTTTTCATGAAATCCGAAAAAAAGCATGGACTACCCCCTTGCCGTTTTTTTCAAAAAAAAATCACTTTTTTTAAAAAGTCAATGAAATAAATCATGACATACCTTTTTGGAAAGGTCTATTCAAACCCAATCGATACATCCAAGCCAAATTTTTTTTCATCATCTGGTTAAGGAATTATTCGCATCCAAAGTGATTTTACAGATTTCTGCCCCAAAACTACTTACCTTAATGTCTTTGGATAGCGATAATTCCTAAACCAAATGTCCAAAAAAAAAAAAAATTTTTTTTGGATTGACATTTTGTAGAGCTTTCCAAAACTGAAAACTAGAACCTCCTATGATATCTGGTTCTCAAAATATACGCTTCCAAAGTGATAACTTATTTTTTGCGTTTTTTGATTTATTAGCTTCAAAACGCCTTTGGATAGAGATATTTTCGCCACTAAGCCTTCCAAATGGTTTTGGTTTTCAATTTCTGAATTTTCTATTCAAAACCTATCCGCTACTGAAAACCAAACGCTTTTGCACGTTCAATTCATTAGATATTTGCACTGAAAGTAATTTTAATGCAGTTTCAACGCAATCCGTTATATGCGAATAACTAACGAACCGAGCTTTCAAAATTGTTGCGGTCTGCAGTGCTGAACAGGAAATGAACACACCTTTTCAAAAATGTAAAAATTTCATCGCAAATTTTTTCATGAAATCCGAAAAAAAGCATGGACTACCCCCTTGCCGTTTTTTTCAAAAAAAAAATCACTTTTTTTAAAAAGTCAATGAAATAAATCATGACATACCTTTTTGGAAAGGTCTATTCAAACCCAATCGATACATCCAAGCCAAATTTGTTTTCATCATCTGGTTAAGGAATTATTCGCATCCAAAGTGATTTTACAGATTTCTGCCCCAAAACTACTTACCTTAATGTCTTTGGATAGCGATAATTCCTAAACCAAATGTCCAAAAAAAAAAAAAATTTTTTTTTTTGATTGACATTTTGTAGAGCTTTCCAAAACTGAAAACTAGAACCTCCTATGATATCTGGTTCTCAAAATATACGCTTCCAAAGTGATAACTTATTTTTTGCGTTTTTTGATTTATTAGCTTCAAAACGCTTTTGGATAGAGATATTTTCGCCACTAAGCCTTCCAAATGGTTTTGGTTTTCAATTTCTGAATTTTCTATTCAAAACCTATCCGCTACTGAAAACCAAACGCTTTTGCACGTTCAATTCATTAGATATTTGCACTGAAAGTAATTTTAATGCAGTTTCAACGCAATCCGTTATATGCGAATAACTAACGAACCGAGCTTTCAAAATTGTTGCGGTCTGCAGTGCTGAACAGGAAATGAACACACCTTTTCAAAAATGTAAAAATTTCATCGCAAAATTTTTTCATGAAATCCGAAAAAAAGCATGGACTACCCCCTTGCCGTTTTTTTCAAAAAAAAATCACTTTTTTTAAAAAGTCAATGAAATAAATCATGACATACCTTTTTGGAAAGGTCTATTCAAACCCAATCGATACATCCAAGCCAAATTTTTTTTCATCATCTGGTTAAGGAATTATTCGCATCCAAAGTGATTTTACAGATTTCTGCCCCAAAACTACTTACCTTTATGTCTTTGGATAGCGATAATTCCTAAACCAAATGTCCAAAAAAAAAAAAAATTGTTGCGGTCTGCAGTGCTGAACAGGAAATGAACACAATCGATACATCCAAGCCAAATTTTTTTTCATCATCTGGTTAAGGAATTATTCGCATCCAAAGTGATTTTACAGATTTCTGCCCCAAAACTACTTACCTTAATGTCTTTGGATAGCGATTATTCCTAAACCAAATGTCCAAAAAAAAAAAAAAATTGTTGCGGTCTGCAGTGCTGAACAGGAAATGAACACACCTTTTCAAAAATGTAAAAATTTCATCGCAAAATTTTTTCATGAAATCCGAAAAAAAGCATGGACTACCCCCTTGCCGTTTTTTTCAAAAAAAAATCACTTTTTTTAAAAAGTCAATGAAATAAATCATGACATACCTTTTTGGAAAGGTCTATTCAAACCCAATCGATACATCTAAGCCAAATTTTTTTTCATCATCTGGTTAAGGAATTATTCGCATCCAAAGTGATTTTACAGATTTCTGCCCCAAAACTACTTACCTTTATGTCTTTGGATAGCGATAATTCCTAAACCAAATGTCCAAAAAAAAAAAAAATTGTTGCGGTCTGCAGTGCTGAACAGGAAATGAACACAATCGATACATCCAAGCCAAATTTTTTTTCATCATCTGGTTAAGGAATTATTCGCATCCAAAGTGATTTTACAGATTTCTGCCCCAAAACTACTTACCTTAATGTCTTTGGATAGCGATTATTCCTAAACCAAATGTCCAAAAAAAAAAAAAAATTGTTGCGGTCTGCAGTGCTGAACAGGAAATGAACACACCTTTTCAAAAATGTAAAAATTTCATCGCAAAATTTTTTCATGAAATCCGAAAAAAAGCATGGACTACCCCCTTGCCGTTTTTTTCAAAAAAAAATCACTTTTTTTAAAAAGTCAATGAAATAAATCATGACATACCTTTTTGGAAAGGTCTATTCAAACCCAATCGATACATCCAAGCCAAATTTTTTTTCATCATCTGGTTAAGGAATTATTCGCATCCAAAGTGATTTTACAGATTTCTGCCCCAAAACTACTTACCTTAATGTCTTTGGATAGCGATAATTCCTAAACCATATGTCCAAAAAAAAAAAAAAATTTTTTTTTGGATTGACATTTTGTAGAGCTTTCCAAAACTGAAAACTAGAACCTCCTATGATATCTGGTTCTCAAAATATACGCTTCCAAAGTGATAACTTATTTTTTGCGTTTTTTGATTTATTAGCTTCAAAACGCCTTTGGATAGAGATATTTTCGCCACTAAGCCTTCCAAATGGTTTTGGTTTTCAATTTCTGAATTTTCTATTCAAAACCTATCCGCTACTGAAAACCAAACGCTTTTGCACGTTCAATTCATTAGATATTTGCACTGAAAGTAATTTTAATGCAGTTTCAACGCAATCCGTTATATGCGAATAACTAACGAACCGAGCTTTCAAAATTGTTGCGGTCTGCAGTGCTGAACAGGAAATGAACACACCTTTTCAAAAATGTAAAAATTTCATCGCAAAATTTTTTCATGAAATCCGAAAAAAAGCATGGACTACCCCCTTGCCGTTTTTTTCAAAAAAAAATCACTTTTTTTAAAAAGTCAATGAAATAAATCATGACATACTTTTTTGGAAAGGTCTATTCAAACCCAATCGATACATCCAAGCCAAATTTTTTTTCATCATCTGGTTAAGGAATTATTCGCATCCAAAGTGATTTTACAGATTTCTGCCCCAAAACTATACCTTAATGTCTTTGGATAGCGATAATTCCTAAACCAAATGTCCAAAAAAAAAAAAAATTTTTTTTGGATTGACATTTTGTAGAGCTTTCCAAAACTGAAAACTAGAACCTCCTATGATATCTGGTTCTCAAAATATACGCTTCCAAAGTGATAACTTATTTTTTGCGTTTTTTGATTTATTAGCTTCAAAACGCCTTTGGATAGAGATATTTTCGCCACTAAGCCTTCCAAATGGTTTTGGTTTCCAATTTCTGAATTTTCTATTCAAAACCTATCCGCTACTGAAAACCAAACGCTTTTGCACGTTCAATTCATTAGATATTTGCACTGAAAGTAATTTTAATGCAGTTTCAACGCAATCCGTTATATGCGAATAACTAACGAACCGAGCTTTCAAAATTGTTGCGGTCTGCAGTGCTGAACAGGAAATGAACACACCTTTTCAAAAATGTAAAAATTTCATCGCAAAATTTTTTCATGAAATCCGAAAAAAAGCATGGACTACCCCCTTGCCGTTTTTTTCAAAAAAAAATCACTTTTTTTAAAAAGTCAATGAAATAAATCATGACATACCTTTTTGGAAAGGTCTATTCAAACCCAATCGATACATCCAAGCCAAATTTGTTTTCATCATCTGGTTAAGGAATTATTCGCATCCAAAGTGATTTTACAGATTTCTGCCCCAAAACTACTTACCTTAATGTCTTTGGATAGCGATAATTCCTAAACCAAATGTCCAAAAAAAAAAAAAAAATTTTTTTTGGATTGACATTTTGTAGAGCTTTCCAAAACTGAAAACTAGAACCTCCTATGATATCTGGTTCTCAAAATATACGCTTCCAAAGTGATAACTTATTTTTTGCGTTTTTTGATTTATTAGCTTCAAAACGCCTTTGGATAGAGATATTTTCGCCACTAAGCCTTCCAAATGGTTTTGGTTTTCAATTTCTGAATTTTCTATTAAAAACCTATCCGCTACTGAAAACCAAACGCTTTTGCACGTTCAATTCATTAGATATTTGCACTGAAAGTAATTTTAATGCAGTTTCAACGCAATCCGTTATATGCGAATAACTAACGAACCGAGCTTTCAAAATTGTTGCGGTCTGCAGTGCTGAACAGGAAATGAACACACCTTTTCAAAAATGTAAAAATTTCATCGCAAAATTTTTTCATGAAATCCGAAAAAAAGCATGGACTACCCCCTTGCCGTTTTTTTCAAAAAAAAATCACTTTTTTTAAAAAGTCAATGAAATAAATCATGACATACCTTTTTGGAAAGGTCTATTCAAACCCAATCGATACATCCAAGCCAAATTTTTTTTCATCATCTGGTTAAGGAATTATTCGCATCCAAAGTGATTTTACAGATTTCTGCCCCAAAACTACTTACCTTAATGTCTTTGGATAGCGATAATTCCTAAACCAAATGTCCAAAAAAAAAAAAAATTGTTGCGGTCTGCAGTGCTGAACAGGAAATGAACACAATCGATACATCCAAGCCAAATTTTTTTTCATCATCTGGTTAAGGAATTATTCGCATCCAAAGTGATTTTACAGATTTCTGCCCCAAAACTACTTACCTTAATGTCTTTGGATAGCGATAATTCCTAAACCAAATGTCCAAAAAAAAAAAAAAATTGTTGCGGTCTGCAGTGCTGAACAGGAAATGAACACACCTTTTCAAAAATGTAAAAATTTCATCGCAAAATTTTTTCATGAAATCCGAAAAAAAGCATGGACTACCCCCTTGCCGTTTTTTTCAAAAAAAATCACTTTTTTTAAAAAGTCAATGAAATAAATCATGACATACCTTTTTGGAAAGGTCTATTCAAACCCAATCGATACATCCAAGCCAAATTTTTTTTCATCATCTGGTTAAGGAATTATTCGCATCCAAAGTGATTTTACAGATTTCTGCCCCAAAACTACTTACCTTAATGTCTTTGGATAGCGATAATTCCTAAACCAAATGTCCAAAAAAAAAAAAAAAATTGTTGCGGTCTGCAGTGCTGAACAGGAAATGAACACACCTTTTCAAAAATGTAAAAATTTCATCGCAAAATTTTTTCATGAAATCCGAAAAAAAGCATGGACTACCCCCTTGCCGTTTTTTTCAAAAAAAAATCACTTTTTTTAAAAAGTCAATGAAATAAATCATGACATACCTTTTTGGAAAGGTCTATTCAAACCCAATCGATACATCTAAGCCAAATTTTTTTTCATCATCTGGTTAAGGAATTATTCGCATCCAAAGTGATTTTACAGATTTCTGCCCCAAAACTACTTACCTTAATGTCTTTGGATAGCGATAATTCCTAAACCAAATGTCCAAAAAAAAAAAAAATTTTTTTTGGATTGACATTTTGTAGAGCTTTCCAAAACTGAAAACTAGAACCTCCTATGATATCTGGTTCTCAAAATATACGCTTCCAAAGTGATAACTTATTTTTTGCGTTTTTTGATTTATTAGCTTCAAAACGCCTTTGGATAGAGATATTTTCGCCACTAAGCCTTCCAAATGGTTTTGGTTTTCAATTTCTGAATTTTCTATTCAAAACCTATCCGCTACTGAAAACCAAACGCTTTTGCACGTTCAATTCATTAGATATTTGCACTGAAAGTAATTTTAATGCAGTTTCAACGCAATCCGTTATATGCGAATAACTAACGAACCGAGCTTTCAAAATTGTTGCGGTCTGCAGTGCTGAACAGGAAATGAACACACCTTTTCAAAAATGTAAAAATTTCATCGCAAAATTTTTTCATGAAATCCGAAAAAAAGCATGGACTACCCCCTTGCCGTTTTTTTCAAAAAAAATCACTTTTTTTAAAAAGTCAATGAAATAAATCATGACATACCTTTTTGGAAAGGTCTATTCAAACCCAATCGATACATCCAAGCCAAATTTTTTTTCATCATCTGGTTAAGGAATTATTCGCATCCAAAGTGATTTTACAGATTTCTGCCCCAAAACTACTTACCTTAATGTCTTTGGATAGCGATAATTCCTAAACCAAATGTCCAAAAAAAAAAAAAAAATTGTTGCGGTCTGCAGTGCTGAACAGGAAATGAACACACCTTTTCAAAAATGTAAAAATTTCATCGCAAAATTTTTTCATGAAATCCGAAAAAAAGCATGGACTACCCCCTTGCCGTTTTTTTCAAAAAAAAATCACTTTTTTTAAAAAGTCAATGAAATAAATCATGACATACCTTTTTGGAAAGGTCTATTCAAACCCAATCGATACATCTAAGCCAAATTTTTTTTCATCATCTGGTTAAGGAATTATTCGCATCCAAAGTGATTTTACAGATTTCTGCCCCAAAACTATACCTTAATGTCTTTGGATAGCGATAATTCCTAAACCAAATGTCCAAAAAAAAAAAAAATTTTTTTTGGATTGACATTTTGTAGAGCTTTCCAAAACTGAAAACTAGAACCTCCTATGATATCTGGTTCTCAAAATATACGCTTCCAAAGTGATAACTTATTTTTTGCGTTTTTTGATTTATTAGCTTCAAAACGCCTTTGGATAGAGATATTTTCGCCACTAAGCCTTCCAAATGGTTTTGGTTTCCAATTTCTGAATTTTCTATTCAAAACCTATCCGCTACTGAAAACCAAACGCTTTTGCACGTTCAATTCATTAGATATTTGCACTGAAAGTAATTTTAATGCAGTTTCAACGCAATCCGTTATATGCGAATAACTAACGAACCGAGCTTTCAAAATTGTTGCGGTCTGCAGTGCTGAACAGGAAATGAACACACCTTTTCAAAAATGTAAAAATTTCATCGCAAAATTTTTTCATGAAATCCGAAAAAAAGCATGGACTACCCCCTTGCCGTTTTTTTCAAAAAAAAATCACTTTTTTTAAAAAGTCAATGAAATAAATCATGACATACCTTTTTGGAAAGGTCTATTCAAACCCAATCGATACATCCAAGCCAAATTTGTTTTCATCATCTGGTTAAGGAATTATTCGCATCCAAAGTGATTTTACAGATTTCTGCCCCAAAACTACTTACCTTAATGTCTTTGGATAGCGATAATTCCTAAACCAAATGTCCAAAAAAAAAAAAAAAATTTTTTTTGGATTGACATTTTGTAGAGCTTTCCAAAACTGAAAACTAGAACCTCCTATGATATCTGGTTCTCAAAATATACGCTTCCAAAGTGATAACTTATTTTTTGCGTTTTTTGATTTATTAGCTTCAAAACGCCTTTGGATAGAGATATTTTCGCCACTAAGCCTTCCAAATGGTTTTGGTTTTCAATTTCTGAATTTTCTATTAAAAACCTATCCGCTACTGAAAACCAAACGCTTTTGCACGTTCAATTCATTAGATATTTGCACTGAAAGTAATTTTAATGCAGTTTCAACGCAATCCGTTATATGCGAATAACTAACGAACCGAGCTTTCAAAATTGTTGCGGTCTGCAGTGCTGAACAGGAAATGAACACACCTTTTCAAAAATGTAAAAATTTCATCGCAAAATTTTTTCATGAAATCCGAAAAAAAGCATGGACTACCCCCTTGCCGTTTTTTTCAAAAAAAAATCACTTTTTTTAAAAAGTCAATGAAATAAATCATGACATACCTTTTTGGAAAGGTCTATTCAAACCCAATCGATACATCCAAGCCAAATTTTTTTTCATCATCTGGTTAAGGAATTATTCGCATCCAAAGTGATTTTACAGATTTCTGCCCCAAAACTACTTACCTTAATGTCTTTGGATAGCGATAATTCCTAAACCAAATGTCCAAAAAAAAAAAAAATTGTTGCGGTCTGCAGTGCTGAACAGGAAATGAACACAATCGATACATCCAAGCCAAATTTTTTTTCATCATCTGGTTAAGGAATTATTCGCATCCAAAGTGATTTTACAGATTTCTGCCCCAAAACTACTTACCTTAATGTCTTTGGATAGCGATAATTCCTAAACCAAATGTCCAAAAAAAAAAAAAAATTGTTGCGGTCTGCAGTGCTGAACAGGAAATGAACACACCTTTTCAAAAATGTAAAAATTTCATCGCAAAATTTTTTCATGAAATCCGAAAAAAAGCATGGACTACCCCCTTGCCGTTTTTTTCAAAAAAAATCACTTTTTTTAAAAAGTCAATGAAATAAATCATGACATACCTTTTTGGAAAGGTCTATTCAAACCCAATCGATACATCCAAGCCAAATTTTTTTTCATCATCTGGTTAAGGAATTATTCGCATCCAAAGTGATTTTACAGATTTCTGCCCCAAAACTACTTACCTTAATGTCTTTGGATAGCGATAATTCCTAAACCAAATGTCCAAAAAAAAAAAAAAAATTGTTGCGGTCTGCAGTGCTGAACAGGAAATGAACACACCTTTTCAAAAATGTAAAAATTTCATCGCAAAATTTTTTCATGAAATCCGAAAAAAAGCATGGACTACCCCCTTGCCGTTTTTTTCAAAAAAAAATCACTTTTTTTAAAAAGTCAATGAAATAAATCATGACATACCTTTTTGGAAAGGTCTATTCAAACCCAATCGATACATCTAAGCCAAATTTTTTTTCATCATCTGGTTAAGGAATTATTCGCATCCAAAGTGATTTTACAGATTTCTGCCCCAAAACTACTTACCTTAATGTCTTTGGATAGCGATAATTCCTAAACCAAATGTCCAAAAAAAAAAAAAATTTTTTTTGGATTGACATTTTGTAGAGCTTTCCAAAACTGAAAACTAGAACCTCCTATGATATCTGGTTCTCAAAATATACGCTTCCAAAGTGATAACTTATTTTTTGCGTTTTTTGATTTATTAGCTTCAAAACGCCTTTGGATAGAGATATTTTCGCCACTAAGCCTTCCAAATGGTTTTGGTTTTCAATTTCTGAATTTTCTATTCAAAACCTATCCGCTACTGAAAACCAAACGCTTTTGCACGTTCAATTCATTAGATATTTGCACTGAAAGTAATTTTAATGCAGTTTCAACGCAATCCGTTATATGCGAATAACTAACGAACCGAGCTTTCAAAATTGTTGCGGTCTGCAGTGCTGAACAGGAAATGAACACACCTTTTCAAAAATGTAAAAATTTCATCGCAAAATTTTTTCATGAAATCCGAAAAAAAGCATGGACTACCCCCTTGCCGTTTTTTTCAAAAAAAATCACTTTTTTTAAAAAGTCAATGAAATAAATCATGACATACCTTTTTGGAAAGGTCTATTCAAACCCAATCGATACATCCAAGCCAAATTTTTTTTCATCATCTGGTTAAGGAATTATTCGCATCCAAAGTGATTTTACAGATTTCTGCCCCAAAACTACTTACCTTAATGTCTTTGGATAGCGATAATTCCTAAACCAAATGTCCAAAAAAAAAAAAAAAATTGTTGCGGTCTGCAGTGCTGAACAGGAAATGAACACACCTTTTCAAAAATGTAAAAATTTCATCGCAAAATTTTTTCATGAAATCCGAAAAAAAGCATGGACTACCCCCTTGCCGTTTTTTTCAAAAAAAAATCACTTTTTTTAAAAAGTCAATGAAATAAATCATGACATACCTTTTTGGAAAGGTCTATTCAAACCCAATCGATACATCTAAGCCAAATTTTTTTTCATCATCTGGTTAAGGAATTATTCGCATCCAAAGTGATTTTACAGATTTCTGCCCCAAAACTACTTACATTAATGTCTTTGGATAGCGATAATTCCTAAACCAAATGTCCAAAAAAAAAAAAAATTTTTTTTGGATTGACATTTTGTAGAGCTTTCCAAAACTGAAAACTAGAACCTCCTATGATATCTGGTTCTCAAAATATACGCTTCCAAAGTGATAACTTATTTTTTGCGTTTTTTGATTTATTAGCTTCAAAACGCCTTTGGATAGAGATATTTTCGCCACTAAGCCTTCCAAATGGTTTTGGTTTTCAATTTCTGAATTTTCTATTCAAAACCTATCCGCTACTGAAAACCAAACGCTTTTGCACGTTCAATTCATTAGATATTTGCACTGAAAGTAATTTTAATGCAGTTTCAACGCAATCCGTTATATGCGAATAACTAACGAACCGAGCTTTCAAAATTGTTGCGGTCTGCAGTGCTGAACAGGAAATGAACACACCTTTTCAAAAATGTAAAAATTTCATCGCAAAATTTTTTCATGAAATCCGAAAAAAAGCATGGACTACCCCCTTGCCGTTTTTTTCAAAAAAAAATCACTTTTTTTAAAAAGTCAATGAAATAAATCATGACATACCTTTTTGGGAAGGTCTATTCAAACCCAATCGATACATCCAAGCCAAATTTTTTTTCATCATCTGGTTAAGGAATTATTCGCATCCAAAGTGATTTTACAGATTTCTGCCCCAAAACTACTTACCTTAATGTCTTTGGATAGCGATAATTCCTAAACCAAATGTCCAAAAAAAAAAAAAAATTGTTGCGGTCTGCAGTGCTGAACAGGAAATGAACACACCTTTTCAAAAATGTAAAAATTTCATCGCAAAATTTTTTCATGAAATCCGAAAAAAAGCATGGACTACCCCCTCGCCGTTTTTTTCAAAAAAAAATCACTTTTTTTAAAAAGTCAATGAAATAAATCATGACATACCTTTTTGGAAAGGTCTATTCAAACCCAATCGATACATCCAAGCCAAATTTTTTTTCATCATCTGGTTAAGGAATTATTCGCATCCAAAGTGATTTTACAGATTTCTGCCCCAAAACTACTTACCTTAATGTCTTTGGATAGCGATAATTCCTAAACCAAATGTCCAAAAAAAAAAAAAAATTGTTGCGGTCTGCAGTGCTGAACAGGAAATGAACACACCTTTTCAAAAATGTAAAAATTTCATCGCAAAATTTTTTCATGAAATCCGAAAAAAAGCATGGACTACCCCCTTGCCGTTTTTTTCAAAAAAAAATCACTTTTTTTAAAAAGTCAATGAAATAAATCATGACATACCTTTTTGGGAAGGTCTATTCAAACCCAATCGATACATCCAAGCCAAATTTTTTTTCATCATCTGGTTAAGGAATTATTCGCATCCAAAGTGATTTTACAGATTTCTGCCCCAAAACTACTTACCTTAATGTCTTTGGATAGCGATAATTCCTAAACCAAATGTCCAAAAAAAAAAAAAAATTCTTGCGGTCTGCAGTGCTGAACAGGAAATGAACACACCTTTTCAAAAATGTAAAAATTTCATCGCAAAATTTTTTCATGAAATCCGAAAAAAAGCATGGACTACCCCCTTGCCGTTTTTTTCAAAAAAAAATCACTTTTTTTAAAAAGTCAATGAAATAAATCATGACATACCTTTTTGGAAAGGTCTATTCAAACCCAATCGATACATCCAAGCCAAATTTTTTTTCATCATCTGGTTAAGGAATTATTCGCATCCAAAGTGATTTTACAGATTTCTGCCCCAAAACTACTTACCTTAATGTCTTTGGATAGCGATAATTCCTAAACCAAATGTCCAAAAAAAAAAAAAAATTGTTGCGGTCTGCAGTGCTGAACAGGAAATGAACACACCTTTTCAAAAATGTAAAAATTTCATCGCAAAATTTTTTCATGAAATCCGAAAAAAAGCATGGACTACCCCCTTGCCGTTTTTTTCAAAAAAAAATCACTTTTTTTAAAAAGTCAATGAAATAAATCATGACATACCTTTTTGGAAAGGTCTATTCAAACCCAATCGATACATCCAAGCCAAATTTTTTTTCATCATCTGGTTAAGGAATTATTCGCATCCAAAGTGATTTTACAGATTTCTGCCCCAAAACTACTTACCTTAATGTCTTTGGATAGCGATAATTCCTAAACCAAATGTCCAAAAAAAAAAAAAAAAATTGTTGCGGTCTGCAGTGCTGAACAGGAAATGAACACACCTTTTCAAAAATGTAAAAATTTCATCGCAAAATTTTTTCATGAAATCCGAAAAAAAGCATGGACTACCCCCTTGCCGTTTTTTTCAAAAAAAAATCACTTTTTTTAAAAAGTCAATGAAATAAATCATGACATACCTTTTTGGGAAGGTCTATTCAAACCCAATCGATACATCCAAGCCAAATTTTTTTTCATCATCTGGTTAAGGAATTATTCGCATCCAAAGTGATTTTACAGATTTCTGCCCCAAAACTACTTACCTTAATGTCTTTGGATAGCGATAATTCCTAAACCAAATGTCCAAAAAAAAAAAAAAATTGTTGCGGTCTGCAGTGCTGAACAGGAAATGAACACACCTTTTCAAAAATGTAAAAATTTCATCGCAAAATTTTTTCATGAAATCCGAAAAAAAGCATGGACTACCCCCTTGCCGTTTTTTTCAAAAAAAAATCACTTTTTTTAAAAAGTCAATGAAATAAATCATGACATACCTTTTTGGAAAGGTCTATTCAAACCCAATCGATACATCCAAGCCAAATTTTTTTTCATCATCTGGTTAAGGAATTATTCGCATCCAAAGTGATTTTACAGATTTCTGCCCCAAAACTACTTACCTTAATGTCTTTGGATAGCGATAATTCCTAAACCAAATGTCCAAAAAAAAAAAAAAATTGTTGCGGTCTGCAGTGCTGAACAGGAAATGAACACACCTTTTCAAAAATGTAAAAATTTCATCGCAAAATTTTTTCATGAAATCCGAAAAAAAGCATGGACTACCCCCTTGCCGTTTTTTTCAAAAAAAAATCACTTTTTTTAAAAAGTCAATGAAATAAATCATGACATACCTTTTTGGGAAGGTCTATTCAAACCCAATCGATACATCCAAGCCAAATTTTTTTTCATCATCTGGTTAAGGAATTATTCGCATCCAAAGTGATTTTACAGATTTCTGCCCCAAAACTACTTACCTTAATGTCTTTGGATAGCGATAATTCCTAAACCAAATGTCCAAAAAAAAAAAAAAATTGTTGCGGTCTGCAGTGCTGAACAGGAAATGAACACACCTTTTCAAAAATGTAAAAATTTCATCGCAAAATTTTTACATGAAATCCGAAAAAAAGCATGGACTACCCCCTTGCCGTTTTTTTCAAAAAAAAAATCACTTTTTTTAAAAAGTCAATGAAATAAATCATGACATACCTTTTTGGAAAGGTCTATTCAAACCCAATCGATACATCCAAGCCAAATTTTTTTTCATCATCTGGTTAAGGAATTATTCGCATCCAAAGTGATTTTACAGATTTCTGCCCCAAAACTACTTACCTTAATGTCTTTGGATAGCGATAATTCCTAAACCAAATGTCCAAAAAAAAAAAAAAATTGTTGCGGTCTGCAGTGCTGAACAGGAAATGAACACACCTTTTCAAAAATGTAAAAATTTCATCGCAAAATTTTTTCATGAAATCCGAAAAAAAGCATGGACTACCCCCTTGCCGTTTTTTTCAAAAAAAAATCACTGAAAACCAAACGCTTTTGCACGTTCAATTCATTAGATATTTGCACTGAAAGTAATTTTAATGCAGTTTCAACGCAATCCGTTATATGCGAATAACTAACGAACCGAGCTTTCAAAATTGTTGCGGTCTGCAGTGCTGAACAGGAAATGAACACACCTTTTCAAAAATGTAAAAATTTCATCGCAAAATTTTTTCATGAAATCCAAAAAAAAGCATGGACTACCCCCTTGCCGTTTTTTTCAAAAAAAAATCACTTTTTTTAAAAAGTCAATGAAATAAATCATGACATACCTTTTTGGAAAGGTCTATTCAAACCCAATCGATACATCCAAGCCAAATTTTTTTTCATCATCTGGTTAAGGAATTATTCGCATCCAAAGTGATTTTTACAGATTTCTGCCCCAAAACTACTTACCTTAATGTCTTTGGATAGCGATAATTCCTAAACCAAATGTCCAAAAAAAAAAAATTTTTTTTGGATTGACATTTTGCAGAGCTTTCCAAAACTGAAAACTAGAACCTCCTATGATATCTGGTTCTCAAAATATACGCTTCCAAAGTGATAACTTATTTTTTGCGTTTTTTGATTTATTAGCTTCAAAACGCCTTTGGATAGAGATATTTTCGCCACTAAGCCTTCCAAATGGTTTTGGTTTTCAATTTCTGAATTTTCTATTCAAAACCTATCCGCTACTGAAAACCAAACGCTTTTGCACGTTCAATTCATTAGATATTTGCACTGAAAGTAATTTTAATGCAGTTTCAACGCAATCCGTTATATGCGAATAACTAACGAACCGAGCTTTCAAAATTGTTGCGGTCTGCAGTGCTGAACAGGAAATGAACACACCTTTTCAAAAATGTAAAAATTTCATCGCAAAATTTTTTCATGAAATCCGAAAAAAAGCATGGACTACCCCCTTGCCGTTTTTTTCAAAAAAAAATCACTTTTTTTAAAAAGTCAATGAAATAAATCATGACATACCTTTTTGGGAAGTTCTATTCAAACCCAATCGATACATCCAAGCCAAATTTTTTTTCATCATCTGGTTAAGGAATTATTCGCATCCAAAGTGATTTTACAGATTTCTGCCCCAAAACTACTTACCTTAATGTCTTTGGATAGCGATAATTCCTAAACCAAATGTCCAAAAAAAAAAAAAAATTGTTGCGGTCTGCAGTGCTGAACAGGAAATGAACACACCTTTTCAAAAATGTAAAAATTTCATCGCAAAATTTTTTCATGAAATCCGAAAAAAAGCATGGACTACCCCCTTGCCGTTTTTTAAAAAAAAAAATCACTTTTTTTAAAAAGTCAATGAAATAAATCATGACATACCTTTTTGGAAAGGTCTATTCAAACCCAATCGATACATCCAAGCCAAATTTTTTTTCATCATCTGGTTAAGGAATTATTCGCATCCAAAGTGATTTTACAGATTTCTGCCCCAAAACTACTTACCTTAATGTCTTTGGATAGCGATAATTCCTAAACCAAATGTCCAAAAAAAAAAAAAAATTGTTGCGGTCTGCAGTGCTGAACAGGAAATGAACACACCTTTTCAAAAATGTAAAAATTTCATCGCAAAATTTTTTCATGAAATCCGAAAAAAAGCATGGACTACCCCCTTGCCGTTTTTTTCAAAAAAAAATCACTTTTTTTAAAAAGTCAATGAAATAAATCATGACATACCTTTTTGGGAAGGTCTATTCAAACCCAATCGATACATCCAAGCCAAATTTTTTTTCATCATCTGGTTAAGGAATTATTCGCATCCAAAGTGATTTTACAGATTTCTGCCCCAAAACTACTTACCTTAATGTCTTTGGATAGCGATAATTCCTAAACCAAATGTCCAAAAAAAAAAAAAAATTGTTGCGGTCTGCAGTGCTGAACAGGAAATGAACACACCTTTTCAAAAATGTAAAAATTTCATCGCAAAATTTTTTCATGAAATCCGAAAAAAAGCATGGACTACCCCCTTGCCGTTTTTTTCAAAAAAAAATCACTTTTTTTAAAAAGTCAATGAAATAAATCATGACATACCTTTTTGGAAAGGTCTATTCAAACCCAATCGATACATCCAAGCCAAATTTTTTTTCATCATCTGGTTAAGGAATTATTCGCATCCAAAGTGATTTTACAGATTTCTGCCCCAAAACTACTTACCTTAATGTCTTTGGATAGCGATAATTCCTAAACCAAATGTCCAAAAAAAAAAAAAATTTTTTTTGGATTGACATTTTGTAGAGCTTTCCAAAACTGAAAACTAGAACCTCCTATGATATCTGGTTCTCAAAATATACGCTTCCAAAGTGATAACTTATTTTTTGCGTTTTTTGATTTATTAGCTTCAAAACGCCTTTGGATAGAGATATTTTCGCCACTAAGCCTTCCAAATGGTTTTGGTTTTCAATTTCTGAATTTTCTATTCAAAACCTATCCGCTACTGAAAACCAAACGCTTTTGCACGTTCAATTCATTAGATATTTGCACTGAAAGTAATTTTAATGCAGTTTCAACGCAATCCGTTATATGCGAATAACTAACGAACCGAGCTTTCAAAATTGTTGCGGTCTGCAGTGCTGAACAGGAAATGAACACACCTTTTCAAAAATGTAAAAATTTCATCGCAAAATTTTTTCATGAAATCCGAAAAAAAGCATGGACTACCCCTTGCCGTTTTTTTCAAAAAAAAATCACTTTTTTTAAAAAGTCAATGAAATAAATCATGACATACCTTTTTGGAAAGGTCTATTCAAACCCAATCGATACATCCAAGCCAAATTTTTTTTCATCATCTGGTTAAGGAATTATTCGCATCCAAAGTGATTTTACAGATTTCTGCCCCAAAACTACTTACCTTAATGTCTTTGGATAGCGATAATTCCTAAACCAAATGTCCAAAAAAAAAAAAAAATTGTTGCGGTCTGCAGTGCTGAACAGGAAATGAACACACCTTTTCAAAAATGTAAAAATTTCATCGCAAAATTTTTTCATGAAATCCGAAAAAAAGCATGGACTACCCCCTTGCCGTTTTTTTAAAAAAAAAATCACTTTTTTTAAAAAGTCAATGAAATAAATCATGACATACCTTTTTGGAAAGGTCTATTCAAACCCAATCGATACATCCAAGCCAAATTTTTTTTCATCATCTGGTTAAGGAATTATTCGCATCCAAAGTGATTTTACAGATTTCTGCCCCAAAACTACTTACCTTAATGTCTTTGGATAGCGATAATTCCTAAACCAAATGTCCAAAAAAAAAAAAAAATTGTTGCGGTCTGCAGTGCTGAACAGGAAATGAACACACCTTTTCAAAAATGTAAAAATTTCATCGCAAAATTTTTTCATGAAATCCGAAAAAAAGCATGGACTACCCCCTTGCCGTTTTTTTCAAAAAAAAATCACTTTTTTTAAAAAGTCAATGAAATAAATCATGACATACCTTTTTGGGAAGGTCTATTCAAACCCAATCGATACATCCAAGCCAAATTTTTTTTCATCATCTGGTTAAGGAATTATTCGCATCCAAAGTGATTTTACAGATTTCTGCCCCAAAACTACTTACCTTAATGTCTTTGGATAGCGATAATTCCTAAACCAAATGTCCAAAAAAAAAAAAAAATTGTTGCGGTCTGCAGTGCTGAACAGGAAATGAACACACCTTTTCAAAAATGTAAAAATTTCATCGCAAAATTTTTTCATGAAATCCGAAAAAAAGCATGGACTACCCCCTTGCCGTTTTTTAAAAAAAAAAATCACTTTTTTTAAAAAGTCAATGAAATAAATCATGACATACCTTTTTGGAAAGGTCTATTCAAACCCAATCGATACATCCAAGCCAAATTTTTTTTCATCATCTGGTTAAGGAATTATTCGCATCCAAAGTGATTTTACAGATTTCTGCCCCAAAACTACTTACCTTAATGTCTTTGGATAGCGATAATTCCTAAACCAAATGTCCAAAAAAAAAAAAAAATTGTTGCGGTCTGCAGTGCTGAACAGGAAATGAACACACCTTTTCAAAAATGTAAAAATTTCATCGCAAAATTTTTTCATGAAATCCGAAAAAAAGCATGGACTACCCCCTTGCCGTTTTTTTCAAAAAAAAATCACTTTTTTTAAAAAGTCAATGAAATAAATCATGACATACCTTTTTGGGAAGGTCTATTCAAACCCAATCGATACATCCAAGCCAAATTTTTTTTCATCATCTGGTTAAGGAATTATTCGCATCCAAAGTGATTTTACAGATTTCTGCCCCAAAACTACTTACCTTAATGTCTTTGGATAGCGATAATTCCTAAACCAAATGTCCAAAAAAAAAAAAAAAATTTTTTTTTGGATTGACATTTTGTAGAGCTTTCCAAAACTGAAAACTAGAACCTCCTATGATATCTGGTTCTCAAAATATACGCTTCCAAAGTGATAACTTATTTTTTGCGTTTTTTGATTTATTAGCTTCAAAACGCCTTTGGATAGAGATATTTTCGCCACTAAGCCTTCCAAATGGTTTTGGTTTTCAATTTCTGAATTTTCTATTCAAAACCTATCCGCTACTGAAAACCAAACGCTTTTGCACGTTCAATTCATTAGATATTTGCACTGAAAGTAATTTTAATGCAGTTTCAACGCAATCCGTTATATGCGAATAACTAACGAACCGAGCTTTCAAAATTGTTGCGGTCTGCAGTGCTGAACAGGAAATGAACACACCTTTTCAAAAATGTAAAAATTTCATCGCAAAATTTTTTCATGAAATCCGAAAAAAAGCATGGACTACCCCCTTGCCGTTTTTTTCAAAAAAAAATCACTTTTTTTAAAAAGTCAATGAAATAAATCATGACATACCTTTTTGGGAAGGTCTATTCAAACCCAATCGATACATCCAAGCCAAATTTTTTTTCATCATCTGGTTAAGGAATTATTCGCATCCAAAGTGATTTTACAGATTTCTGCCCCAAAACTACTTACCTTAATGTCTTTGGATAGCGATAATTCCTAAAACAAATGTCCAAAAAAAAAAAAAAAATTTTTTTTTGGATTGACATTTTGTAGAGCTTTCCAAAACTGAAAACTAGAACCTCCTATGATATCTGGTTCTCAAAATATACGCTTCCAAAGTGATAACTTATTTTTTGCGTTTTTTGATTTATTAGCTTCAAAACGCCTTTGGATAGAGATATTTTCGCCACTAAGCCTTCCAAATGGTTTTGGTTTTCAATTTCTGAATTTTCTATTCAAAACCTATCCGCTACTGAAAACCAAACGCTTTTGCACGTTCAATTCATTAGATATTTGCACTGAAAGTAATTTTAATGCAGTTTCAACGCAATCCGTTATATGCGAATAACTAACGAACCGAGCTTTCAAAATTGTTGCGGTCTGCAGTGCTGAACAGGAAATGAACACACCTTTTCAAAAATGTAAAAATTTCATCGCAATTTTTTTCATGAAATCCGAAAAAAAGCATGGACTACCCCCTTGCCGTTTTTTTCAAAAAAAAATCACTTTTTTTAAAAAGTCAATGAAATAAATCATGACATACCTTTTTGGGAAGGTCTATTCAAACCCAATCGATACATCCAAGCCAAATTTTTTTTCATCATCTGGTTAAGGAATTATTCGCATCCAAAGTGATTTTACAGATTTCTGCCCCAAAACTACTTACCTTAATGTCTTTGGATAGCGATAATTCCTAAACCAAATGTCCAAAAAAAAAAAAAATTTTTTTTGGATTGACATTTTGTAGAGCTTTCCAAAACTGAAAACTAGAACCTCCTATGATATCTGGTTCTCAAAATATACGCTTCCAAAGTGATAACTTATTTTTTGCGTTTTTTGATTTATTAGCTTCAAAACGCCTTTGGATAGAGATATTTTCGCCACTAAGCCTTCCAAATGGTTTTGGTTTTCAATTTCTGAATTTTCTATTCAAAACCTATCCGCTACTGAAAACCAAACGCTTTTGCACGTTCAATTCATTAGATATTTGCACTGAAAGTAATTTTAATGCAGTTTCAACGCAATCCGTTATATGCGAATAACTAACGAACCGAGCTTTCAAAATTGTTGCGGTCTGCAGTGCTGAACAGGAAATGAACACACCTTTTCAAAAATGTAAAAATTTCATCGCAAAATTTTTTCATGAAATCCGAAAAAAAGCATGGACTACCCCCTTGCCGTTTTTAAAAAAAAAAATCACTTTTTTTAAAAAGTCAATGAAATAAATCATGACATACCTTTTTGGAAAGGTCTATTCAAACCCAATCGATACATCCAAGCCAAATTTTTTTTCATCATCTGGTTAAGGAATTATTCGCATCCAAAGTGATTTTACAGATTTCTGCCCCAAAACTACTTACCTTAATGTCTTTGGATAGCGATAATTCCTAAACCAAATGTCCAAAAAAAAAAAAAAAATTTTTTTTTGGATTGACATTTTGTAGAGCTTTCCAAAACTGAAAACTAGAACCTCCTATGATATCTGGTTCTCAAAATATACGCTTCCAAAGTGATAACTTATTTTTTGCGTTTTTTGATTTATTAGCTTCAAAACGCCTTTGGATAGAGATATTTTCGCCACTAAGCCTTCCAAATGGTTTTGGTTTTCAATTTCTGAATTTTCTATTCAAAACCTATCCGCTACTGAAAACCAAACGCTTTTGCACGTTCAATTCATTAGATATTTGCACTGAAAGTAATTTTAATGCAGTTTCAACGCAATCCGTTATATGCGAATAACTAACGAACCGAGCTTTCAAAATTGTTGCGGTCTGCAGTGCTGAACAGGAAATGAACACACCTTTTCAAAAATGTAAAAATTTCATCGCAAAATTTTTTCATGAAATCCGAAAAAAAGCATGGACTACCCCCTTGCCGTTTTTTAAAAAAAAAAATCACTTTTTTTAAAAAGTCAATGAAATAAATCATGACATACCTTTTTGGAAAGGTCTATTCAAACCCAATCGATACATCCAAGCCAAATTTTTTTTCATCATCTGGTTAAGGAATTATTCGCATCCAAAGTGATTTTACAGATTTCTGCCCCAAAACTACTTACCTTAATGTCTTTGGATAGCGATAATTCCTAAACCAAATGTCCAAAAAAAAAAAAAAATTGTTGCGGTCTGCAGTGCTGAACAGGAAATGAACACACCTTTTCAAAAATGTAAAAATTTCATCGCAAAATTTTTTCATGAAATCCGAAAAAAAGCATGGACTACCCCCTTGCCGTTTTTTTCAAAAAAAAATCACTTTTTTTAAAAAGTCAATGAAATAAATCATGACATACCTTTTTGGGAAGGTCTATTCAAACCCAATCGATACATCCAAGCCAAATTTTTTTTCATCATCTGGTTAAGGAATTATTCGCATCCAAAGTGATTTTACAGATTTCTGCCCCAAAACTACTTACCTTAATGTCTTTGGATAGCGATAATTCCTAAACCAAATGTCCAAAAAAAAAAAAAAAATTTTTTTTTGGATTGACATTTTGTAGAGCTTTCCAAAACTGAAAACTAGAACCTCCTATGATATCTGGTTCTCAAAATATACGCTTCCAAAGTGATAACTTATTTTTTGCGTTTTTTGATTTATTAGCTTCAAAACGCCTTTGGATAGAGATATTTTCGCCACTAAGCCTTCCAAATGGTTTTGGTTTTCAATTTCTGAATTTTCTATTCAAAACCTATCCGCTACTGAAAACCAAACGCTTTTGCACGTTCAATTCATTAGATATTTGCACTGAAAGTAATTTTAATGCAGTTTCAACGCAATCCGTTATATGCGAATAACTAACGAACCGAGCTTTCAAAATTGTTGCGGTCTGCAGTGCTGAACAGGAAATGAACACACCTTTTCAAAAATGTAAAAATTTCATCGCAAAATTTTTTCATGAAATCCGAAAAAAAGCATGGACTACCCCCTTGCCGTTTTTTTCAAAAAAAAATCACTTTTTTTAAAAAGTCAATGAAATAAATCATGACATACCTTTTTGGGAAGGTCTATTCAAACCCAATCGATACATCCAAGCCAAATTTTTTTTCATCATCTGGTTAAGGAATTATTCGCATCCAAAGTGATTTTACAGATTTCTGCCCCAAAACTACTTACCTTAATGTCTTTGGATAGCGATAATTCCTAAAACAAATGTCCAAAAAAAAAAAAAAAATTTTTTTTTGGATTGACATTTTGTAGAGCTTTCCAAAACTGAAAACTAGAACCTCCTATGATATCTGGTTCTCAAAATATACGCTTCCAAAGTGATAACTTATTTTTTGCGTTTTTTGATTTATTAGCTTCAAAACGCCTTTGGATAGAGATATTTTCGCCACTAAGCCTTCCAAATGGTTTTGGTTTTCAATTTCTGAATTTTCTATTCAAAACCTATCCGCTACTGAAAACCAAACGCTTTTGCACGTTCAATTCATTAGATATTTGCACTGAAAGTAATTTTAATGCAGTTTCAACGCAATCCGTTATATGCGAATAACTAACGAACCGAGCTTTCAAAATTGTTGCGGTCTGCAGTGCTGAACAGGAAATGAACACACCTTTTCAAAAATGTAAAAATTTCATCGCAATTTTTTTCATGAAATCCGAAAAAAAGCATGGACTACCCCCTTGCCGTTTTTTTCAAAAAAAAATCACTTTTTTTAAAAAGTCAATGAAATAAATCATGACATACCTTTTTGGGAAGGTCTATTCAAACCCAATCGATACATCCAAGCCAAATTTTTTTTCATCATCTGGTTAAGGAATTATTCGCATCCAAAGTGATTTTACAGATTTCTGCCCCAAAACTACTTACCTTAATGTCTTTGGATAGCGATAATTCCTAAACCAAATGTCCAAAAAAAAAAAAAATTTTTTTTGGATTGACATTTTGTAGAGCTTTCCAAAACTGAAAACTAGAACCTCCTATGATATCTGGTTCTCAAAATATACGCTTCCAAAGTGATAACTTATTTTTTGCGTTTTTTGATTTATTAGCTTCAAAACGCCTTTGGATAGAGATATTTTCGCCACTAAGCCTTCCAAATGGTTTTGGTTTTCAATTTCTGAATTTTCTATTCAAAACCTATCCGCTACTGAAAACCAAACGCTTTTGCACGTTCAATTCATTAGATATTTGCACTGAAAGTAATTTTAATGCAGTTTCAACGCAATCCGTTATATGCGAATAACTAACGAACCGAGCTTTCAAAATTGTTGCGGTCTGCAGTGCTGAACAGGAAATGAACACACCTTTTCAAAAATGTAAAAATTTCATCGCAAAATTTTTTCATGAAATCCGAAAAAAAGCATGGACTACCCCCTTGCCGTTTTAAAAAAAAAAAATCACTTTTTTTAAAAAGTCAATGAAATAAATCATGACATACCTTTTTGGAAAGGTCTATTCAAACCCAATCGATACATCCAAGCCAAATTTTTTTTCATCATCTGGTTAAGGAATTATTCGCATCCAAAGTGATTTTACAGATTTCTGCCCCAAAACTACTTACCTTAATGTCTTTGGATAGCGATAATTCCTAAACCAAATGTCCAAAAAAAAAAAAAAAATTTTTTTTTGGATTGACATTTTGTAGAGCTTTCCAAAACTGAAAACTAGAACCTCCTATGATATCTGGTTCTCAAAATATACGCTTCCAAAGTGATAACTTATTTTTTGCGTTTTTTGATTTATTAGCTTCAAAACGCCTTTGGATAGAGATATTTTCGCCACTAAGCCTTCCAAATGGTTTTGGTTTTCAATTTCTGAATTTTCTATTCAAAACCTATCCGCTACTGAAAACCAAACGCTTTTGCACGTTCAATTCATTAGATATTTGCACTGAAAGTAATTTTAATGCAGTTTCAACGCAATCCGTTATATGCGAATAACTAACGAACCGAGCTTTCAAAATTGTTGCGGTCTGCAGTGCTGAACAGGAAATGAACACACCTTTTCAAAAATGTAAAAATTTCATCGCAAAATTTTTTCATGAAATCCGAAAAAAAGCATGGACTACCCCCTTGCCGTTTTTTTCAAAAAAAAATCACTTTTTTTAAAAAGTCAATGAAATAAATCATGACATACCTTTTTGGGAAGGTCTATTCAAACCCAATCGATACATCCAAGCCAAATTTTTTTTCATCATCTGGTTAAGGAATTATTCGCATCCAAAGTGATTTTACAGATTTCTGCCCCAAAACTACTTACCTTAATGTCTTTGGATAGCGATAATTCCTAAAACAAATGTCCAAAAAAAAAAAAAAAATGGACTACCCCCTTGCCGTTTTAAAAAAAAAAAATCACTTTTTTTAAAAAGTCAATGAAATAAATCATGACATACCTTTTTGGAAAGGTCTATTCAAACCCAATCGATACATCCAAGCCAAATTTTTTTTCATCATCTGGTTAAGGAATTATTCGCATCCAAAGTGATTTTACAGATTTCTGCCCCAAAACTACTTACCTTAATGTCTTTGGATAGCGATAATTCCTAAACCAAATGTCCAAAAAAAAAAAAAAAATTTTTTTTTGGATTGACATTTTGTAGAGCTTTCCAAAACTGAAAACTAGAACCTCCTATGATATCTGGTTCTCAAAATATACGCTTCCAAAGTGATAACTTATTTTTTGCGTTTTTTGATTTATTAGCTTCAAAACGCCTTTGGATAGAGATATTTTCGCCACTAAGCCTTCCAAATGGTTTTGGTTTTCAATTTCTGAATTTTCTATTCAAAACCTATCCGCTACTGAAAACCAAACGCTTTTGCACGTTCAATTCATTAGATATTTGCACTGAAAGTAATTTTAATGCAGTTTCAACGCAATCCGTTATATGCGAATAACTAACGAACCGAGCTTTCAAAATTGTTGCGGTCTGCAGTGCTGAACAGGAAATGAACACACCTTTTCAAAAATGTAAAAATTTCATCGCAAAATTTTTTCATGAAATCCGAAAAAAAGCATGGACTACCCCCTTGCCGTTTTTTTCAAAAAAAAATCACTTTTTTTAAAAAGTCAATGAAATAAATCATGACATACCTTTTTGGGAAGGTCTATTCAAACCCAATCGATACATCCAAGCCAAATTTTTTTTCATCATCTGGTTAAGGAATTATTCGCATCCAAAGTGATTTTACAGATTTCTGCCCCAAAACTACTTACCTTAATGTCTTTGGATAGCGATAATTCCTAAAACAAATGTCCAAAAAAAAAAAAAAAATTTTTTTTTGGATTGACATTTTGTAGAGCTTTCCAAAACTGAAAACTAGAACCTCCTATGATATCTGGTTCTCAAAATATACGCTTCCAAAGTGATAACTTATTTTTTGCGTTTTTTGATTTATTAGCTTCAAAACGCCTTTGGATAGAGATATTTTCGCCACTAAGCCTTCCAAATGGTTTTGGTTTTCAATTTCTGAATTTTCTATTCAAAACCTATCCGCTACTGAAAACCAAACGCTTTTGCACGTTCAATTCATTAGATATTTGCACTGAAAGTAATTTTAATGCAGTTTCAACGCAATCCGTTATATGCGAATAACTAACGAACCGAGCTTTCAAAATTGTTGCGGTCTGCAGTGCTGAACAGGAAATGAACACACCTTTTCAAAAATGTAAAAATTTCATCGCAAAATTTTTTCATGAAATCCGAAAATCCGAAAAAAAGCATGGACTACCCCCTTGCCGTTTTTTTCAAAAAAAAATCACTTTTTTTAAAAAGTCAATGAAATAAATCATGACATACCTTTTTGGAAAGGTCTATTCAAACCCAATCGATACATCCAAGCCAAATTTTTTTTCATCATCTGGTTAAGGAATTATTCGCATCCAAAGTGATTTTACAGATTTCTGCCCCAAAACTACTTACCTTAATGTCTTTGGATAGCGATAATTCCTAAACCAAATGTCCAAAAAAAAAAAAAATTTTTTTTGGATTGACATTTTGTAGAGCTTTCCAAAACTGAAAACTAGAACCTCCTATGATATCTGGTTCTCAAAATATACGCTTCCAAAGTGATAACTTATTTTTTGCGTTTTTTGATTTATTAGCTTCAAAACGCCTTTGGATAGAGATATTTTCGCCACTAAGCCTTCCAAATGGTTTTGGTTTTCAATTTCTGAATTTTCTATTCAAAACCTATCCGCTACTGAAAACCAAACGCTTTTGCACGTTCAATTCATTAGATATTTGCACTGAAAGTAATTTTAATGCAGTTTCAACGCAATCCGTTATATGCGAATAACTAACGAACCGAGCTTTCAAAATTGTTGCGGTCTGCAGTGCTGAACAGGAAATGAACACACCTTTTCAAAAATGTAAAAATTTCATCGCAAAATTTTTTCATGAAATCCGAAAAAAAGCATGGACTACCCCCTTGCCGTTTTTTTAAAAAAAAAATCACTTTTTTTAAAAAGTCAATGAAATAAATCATGACATACCTTTTTGGAAAGGTCTATTCAAACCCAATCGATACATCCAAGCCAAATTTTTTTTCATCATCTGGTTAAGGAATTATTCGCATCCAAAGTGATTTTACAGATTTCTGCCCCAAAACTACTTACCTTAATGTCTTTGGATAGCGATAATTCCTAAACCAAATGTCCAAAAAAAAAAAAAATTTTTTTTGGATTGACATTTTGTAGAGCTTTCCAAAACTGAAAACTAGAACCTCCTATGATATCTGGTTCTCAAAATATACGCTTCCAAAGTGATAACTTATTTTTTGCGTTTTTTGATTTATTAGCTTCAAAACGCCTTTGGATAGAGATATTTTCGCCACTAAGCCTTCCAAATGGTTTTGGTTTTCAATTTCTGAATTTTCTATTCAAAACCTATCCGCTACTGAAAACCAAACGCTTTTGCACGTTCAATTCATTAGATATTTGCACTGAAAGTAATTTTAATGCAGTTTCAACGCAATCCGTTATATGCGAATAACTAACGAACCGAGCTTTCAAAATTGTTGCGGTCTGCAGTGCTGAACAGGAAATGAACACACCTTTTCAAAAATGTAAAAATTTCATCGCAAATTTTTTTCATGAAATCCGAAAAAAAGCATGGACTACCCCCTTGCCGTTTTTTTCAAAAAAAAATCACTTTTTTTAAAAAGTCAATGAAATAAATCATGACATACCTTTTTGGAAAGGTCTATTCAAACCCAATCGATACATCCAAGCCAAATTTTTTTTCATCATCTGGTTAAGGAATTATTCGCATCCAAAGTGATTTTACAGATTTCTGCCCCAAAACTACTTACCTTAATGTCTTTGGATAGCGATAATTCCTAAACCAAATGTCCAAAAAAAAAAAAAATTTTTTTTGGATTGACATTTTGTAGAGCTTTCCAAAACTGAAAACTAGAACCTCCTATGATATCTGGTTCTCAAAATATACGCTTCCAAAGTGATAACTTATTTTTTGCGTTTTTTGATTTATTAGCTTCAAAACGCCTTTGGATAGAGATATTTTCGCCACTAAGCCTTCCAAATGGTTTTGGTTTTCAATTTCTGAATTTTCTATTCAAAACCTATCCGCTACTGAAAACCAAACGCTTTTGCACGTTCAATTCATTAGATATTTGCACTGAAAGTAATTTTAATGCAGTTTCAACGCAATCCGTTATATGCGAATAACTAACGAACCGAGCTTTCAAAATTGTTGCGGTCTGCAGTGCTGAACAGGAAATGAACACACCTTTTCAAAAATGTAAAAATTTCATCGCAAAATTTTTTCATGAAATCCGAAAAAAAGCATGGACTACCCCCTTGCCGTTTTTTTAAAAAAAAATCACTTTTTTTAAAAAGTCAATGAAATAAATCATGACATACCTTTTTGGAAAGGTCTATTCAAACCCAATCGATACATCCAAGCCAAATTTTTTTTCATCATCTGGTTAAGGAATTATTCGCATCCAAAGTGATTTTACAGATTTCTGCCCCAAAACTACTTACCTTAATGTCTTTGGATAGCGATAATTCCTAAACCAAATGTCCAAAAAAAAAAAAAAAATTTTTTTTGGATTGACATTTTGTAGAGCTTTCCAAAACTGAAAACTAGAACCTCCTATGATATCTGGTTCTCAAAATATACGCTTCCAAAGTGATAACTTATTTTTTGCGTTTTTTGATTTATTAGCTTCAAAACGCCTTTGGATAGAGATATTTTCGCCACTAAGCCTTCCAAATGGTTTTGGTTTTCAATTTCTGAATTTTCTATTCAAAACCTATCCGCTACTGAAAACCAAACGCTTTTGCACGTTCAATTCATTAGATATTTGCACTGAAAGTAATTTTAATGCAGTTTCAACGCAATCCGTTATATGCGAATAACTAACGAACCGAGCTTTCAAAATTGTTGCGGTCTGCAGTGCTGAACAGGAAATGAACACACCTTTTCAAAAATGTAAAAATTTCATCGCAAAATTTTTTCATGAAATCCGAAAATCCGAAAAAAAGCATGGACTACCCCCTTGCCGTTTTTTTCAAAAAAAAATCACTTTTTTTAAAAAGTCAATGAAATAAATCATGACATACCTTTTTGGAAAGGTCTATTCAAACCCAATCGATACATCCAAGCCAAATTTTTTTTCATCATCTGGTTAAGGAATTATTCGCATCCAAAGTGATTTTACAGATTTCTGCCCCAAAACTACTTACCTTAATGTCTTTGGATAGCGATAATTCCTAAACCAAATGTCCAAAAAAAAAAAAAAATTTTTTTTTGGATTGACATTTTGTAGAGCTTTCCAAAACTGAAAACTAGAACCTCCTATGATATCTGGTTCTCAAAATATACGCTTCCAAAGTGATAACTTATTTTTTGCGTTTTTTGATTTATTAGCTTCAAAACGCCTTTGGATAGAGATATTTTCGCCACTAAGCCTTCCAAATGGTTTTGGTTTTCAATTTCTGAATTTTCTATTCAAAACCTATCCGCTACTGAAAACCAAACGCTTTTGCACGTTCAATTCATTAGATATTTGCACTGAAAGTAATTTTAATGCAGTTTCAACGCAATCCGTTATATGCGAATAACTAACGAACCGAGCTTTCAAAATTGTTGCGGTCTGCAGTGCTGAACAGGAAATGAACACACCTTTTCAAAAATGTAAAAATTTCATCGCAAATTTTTTTCATGAAATCCGAAAAAAAGCATGGACTACCCCCTTGCCGTTTTTTTCAAAAAAAAATCACTTTTTTTAAAAAGTCAATGAAATAAATCATGACATACCTTTTTGGAAAGGTCTATTCAAACCCAATCGATACATCCAAGCCAAATTTTTTTTCATCATCTGGTTAAGGAATTATTCGCATCCAAAGTGATTTTACAGATTTCTGCCCCAAAACTACTTACCTTAATGTCTTTGGATAGCGATAATTCCTAAACCAAATGTCCAAAAAAAAAAAAAATTTTTTTTGGATTGACATTTTGTAGAGCTTTCCAAAACTGAAAACTAGAACCTCCTATGATATCTGGTTCTCAAAATATACGCTTCCAAAGTGATAACTTATTTTTTGCGTTTTTTGATTTATTAGCTTCAAAACGCCTTTGGATAGAGATATTTTCGCCACTAAGCCTTCCAAATGGTTTTGGTTTTCAATTTCTGAATTTTCTATTCAAAACCTATCCGCTACTGAAAACCAAACGCTTTTGCACGTTCAATTCATTAGATATTTGCACTGAAAGTAATTTTAATGCAGTTTCAACGCAATCCGTTATATGCGAATAACTAACGAACCGAGCTTTCAAAATTGTTGCGGTCTGCAGTGCTGAACAGGAAATGAACACACCTTTTCAAAAATGTAAAAATTTCATCGCAAAATTTTTTCATGAAATCCGAAAAAAAGCATGGACTACCCCCTTGCCGTTTTTTTAAAAAAAAATCACTTTTTTTAAAAAGTCAATGAAATAAATCATGACATACCTTTTTGGAAAGGTCTATTCAAACCCAATCGATACATCCAAGCCAAATTTTTTTTCATCATCTGGTTAAGGAATTATTCGCATCCAAAGTGATTTTACAGATTTCTGCCCCAAAACTACTTACCTTAATGTCTTTGGATAGCGATAATTCCTAAACCAAATGTCCAAAAAAAAAAAAAAAATTTTTTTTGGATTGACATTTTGTAGAGCTTTCCAAAACTGAAAACTAGAACCTCCTATGATATCTGGTTCTCAAAATATACGCTTCCAAAGTGATAACTTATTTTTTGCGTTTTTTGATTTATTAGCTTCAAAACGCCTTTGGATAGAGATATTTTCGCCACTAAGCCTTCCAAATGGTTTTGGTTTTCAATTTCTGAATTTTCTATTCAAAACCTATCCGCTACTGAAAACCAAACGCTTTTGCACGTTCAATTCATTAGATATTTGCACTGAAAGTAATTTTAATGCAGTTTCAACGCAATCCGTTATATGCGAATAACTAACGAACCGAGCTTTCAAAATTGTTGCGGTCTGCAGTGCTGAACAGGAAATGAACACACCTTTTCAAAAATGTAAAAATTTCATCGCAAAATTTTTTCATGAAATCCGAAAAAAAGCATGGACTACCCCCTTGCCGTTTTTTTCAAAAAAAAATCACTTTTTTTAAAAAGTCAATGAAATAAATCATGACATACCTTTTTGGAAAGGTCTATTCAAACCCAATCGATACATCCAAGCCAAATTTTTTTTCATCATCTGGTTAAGGAATTATTCGCATCCAAAGTGATTTTACAGATTTCTGCCCCAAAACTACTTACCTTAATGTCTTTGGATAGCGATAATTCCTAAACCAAATGTCCAAAAAAAAAAAAAAATTTTTTTGGATTGACATTTTGTAGAGCTTTCCAAAACTGAAAACTAGAACCTCCTATGATATCTGGTTCTCAAAATATACGCTTCCAAAGTGATAACTTATTTTTTGCGTTTTTTGATTTATTAGCTTCAAAACGCCTTTGGATAGAGATATTTTCGCCACTAAGCCTTCCAAATGGTTTTGGTTTTCAATTTCTGAATTTTCTATTCAAAACCTATCCGCTACTGAAAACCAAACGCTTTTGCACGTTCAATTCATTAGATATTTGCACTGAAAGTAATTTTAATGCAGTTTCAACGCAATCCGTTATATGCGAATAACTAACGAACCGAGCTTTCAAAATTGTTGCGGTCTGCAGTGCTGAACAGGAAATGAACACACCTTTTCAAAAATGTAAAAATTTCATCGCAAAATTTTTTCATGAAATCCGAAAAAAAGCATGGACTACCCCCTTGCCGTTTTTTTCAAAAAAAAATCACTTTTTTTAAAAAGTCAATGAAATAAATCATGACATACCTTTTTGGAAAGGTCTATTCAAACCCAATCGATACATCCAAGCCAAATTTTTTTTCATCATCTGGTTAAGGAATTATTCGCATCCAAAGTGATTTTACAGATTTCTGCCCCAAAACTACTTACCTTAATGTCTTTGGATAGCGATAATTCCTAAACCAAATGTCCAAAAAAAAAAAAATTTTTTTTGGATTGACATTTTGTAGAGCTTTCCAAAACTGAAAACTAGAACCTCCTATGATATCTGGTTCTCAAAATATACGCTTCCAAAGTGATAACTTATTTTTTGCGTTTTTTGATTTATTAGCTTCAAAACGCCTTTGGATAGAGATATTTTCGCCACTAAGCCTTCCAAATGGTTTTGGTTTTCAATTTCTGAATTTTCTATTCAAAACCTATCCGCTACTGAAAACCAAACGCTTTTGCACGTTCAATTCATTAGATATTTGCACTGAAAGTAATTTTAATGCAGTTTCAACGCAATCCGTTATATGCGAATAACTAACGAACCGAGCTTTCAAAATTGTTGCGGTCTGCAGTGCTGAACAGGAAATGAACACACCTTTTCAAAAATGTAAAAATTTCATCGCAAAATTTTTTCATGAAATCCGAAAAAAAGCATGGACTACCCCCTTGCCGTTTTTTAAAAAAAAAATCACTTTTTTTAAAAAGTCAATGAAATAAATCATGACATACCTTTTTGGAAAGGTCTATTCAAACCCAATCGATACATCCAAGCCAAATTTTTTTTCATCATCTGGTTAAGGAATTATTCGCATCCAAAGTGATTTTACAGATTTCTGCCCCAAAACTACTTACCTTAATGTCTTTGGATAGCGATAATTCCTAAACCAAATGTCCAAAAAAAAAAAAAAAATTTTTTTTGGATTGACATTTTGTAGAGCTTTCCAAAACTGAAAACTAGAACCTCCTATGATATCTGGTTCTCAAAATATACGCTTCCAAAGTGATAACTTATTTTTTGCGTTTTTTGATTTATTAGCTTCAAAACGCCTTTGGATAGAGATATTTTCGCCACTAAGCCTTCCAAATGGTTTTGGTTTTCAATTTCTGAATTTTCTATTCAAAACCTATCCGCTACTGAAAACCAAACGCTTTTGCACGTTCAATTCATTAGATATTTGCACTGAAAGTAATTTTAATGCAGTTTCAACGCAATCCGTTATATGCGAATAACTAACGAACCGAGCTTTCAAAATTGTTGCGGTCTGCAGTGCTGAACAGGAAATGAACACACCTTTTCAAAAATGTAAAAATTTCATCGCAAAATTTTTTCATGAAATCCGAAAAAAAGCATGGACTACCCCCTTGCCGTTTTTTTAAAAAAAAATCACTTTTTTTAAAAAGTCAATGAAATAAATCATGACATACCTTTTTGGAAAGGTCTATTCAAACCCAATCGATACATCCAAGCCAAATTTTTTTTCATCATCTGGTTAAGGAATTATTCGCATCCAAAGTGATTTTACAGATTTCTGCCCCAAAACTACTTACCTTAATGTCTTTGGATAGCGATAATTCCTAAACCAAATGTCCAAAAAAAAAAAAAAAATTTTTTTGGATTGACATTTTGTAGAGCTTTCCAAAACTGAAAACTAGAACCTCCTATGATATCTGGTTCTCAAAATATACGCTTCCAAAGTGATAACTTATTTTTTGCGTTTTTTGATTTATTAGCTTCAAAACGCCTTTGGATAGAGATATTTTCGCCACTAAGCCTTCCAAATGGTTTTGGTTTTCAATTTCTGAATTTTCTATTCAAAACCTATCCGCTACTGAAAACCAAACGCTTTTGCACGTTCAATTCATTAGATATTTGCACTGAAAGTAATTTTAATGCAGTTTCAACGCAATCCGTTATATGCGAATAACTAACGAACCGAGCTTTCAAAATTGTTGCGGTCTGCAGTGCTGAACAGGAAATGAACACACCTTTTCAAAAATGTAAAAATTTCATCGCAAAATTTTTTCATGAAATCCGAAAAAAAGCATGGACTACCCCCTTGCCGTTTTTTAAAAAAAAAATCACTTTTTTTAAAAAGTCAATGAAATAAATCATGACATACCTTTTTGGAAAGGTCTATTCAAACCCAATCGATACATCCAAGCCAAATTTTTTTTCATCATCTGGTTAAGGAATTATTCGCATCCAAAGTGATTTTACAGATTTCTGCCCCAAAACTACTTACCTTAATGTCTTTGGATAGCGATAATTCCTAAACCAAATGTCCAAAAAAAAAAAAAAAATTTTTTTTGGATTGACATTTTGTAGAGCTTTCCAAAACTGAAAACTAGAACCTCCTATGATATCTGGTTCTCAAAATATACGCTTCCAAAGTGATAACTTATTTTTTGCGTTTTTTGATTTATTAGCTTCAAAACGCCTTTGGATAGAGATATTTTCGCCACTAAGCCTTCCAAATGGTTTTGGTTTTCAATTTCTGAATTTTCTATTCAAAACCTATCCGCTACTGAAAACCAAACGCTTTTGCACGTTCAATTCATTAGATATTTGCACTGAAAGTAATTTTAATGCAGTTTCAACGCAATCCGTTATATGCGAATAACTAACGAACCGAGCTTTCAAAATTGTTGCGGTCTGCAGTGCTGAACAGGAAATGAACACACCTTTTCAAAAATGTAAAAATTTCATCGCAAAATTTTTTCATGAAATCCGAAAAAAAGCATGGACTACCCCCTTGCCGTTTTTTTAAAAAAAAATCACTTTTTTTAAAAAGTCAATGAAATAAATCATGACATACCTTTTTGGAAAGGTCTATTCAAACCCAATCGATACATCCAAGCCAAATTTTTTTTCATCATCTGGTTAAGGAATTATTCGCATCCAAAGTGATTTTACAGATTTCTGCCCCAAAACTACTTACCTTAATGTCTTTGGATAGCGATAATTCCTAAACCAAATGTCCAAAAAAAAAAAAAAAATTTTTTTTTGGATTGACATTTTGTAGAGCTTTCCAAAACTGAAAACTAGAACCTCCTATGATATCTGGTTCTCAAAATATACGCTTCCAAAGTGATAACTTATTTTTTGCGTTTTTTGATTTATTAGCTTCAAAACGCCTTTGGATAGAGATATTTTCGCCACTAAGCCTTCCAAATGGTTTTGGTTTTCAATTTCTGAATTTTCTATTCAAAACCTATCCGCTACTGAAAACCAAACGCTTTTGCACGTTCAATTCATTAGATATTTGCACTGAAAGTAATTTTAATGCAGTTTCAACGCAATCCGTTATATGCGAATAACTAACGAACCGAGCTTTCAAAATTGTTGCGGTCTGCAGTGCTGAACAGGAAATGAACACACCTTTTCAAAAATGTAAAAATTTCATCGCAAAATTTTTTCATGAAATCCGAAAAAAAGCATGGACTACCCCCTTGCCGTTTTTTTCAAAAAAAAATCACTTTTTTTAAAAAGTCAATGAAATAAATCATGACATACCTTTTTGGAAAGGTCTATTCAAACCCAATCGATACATCCAAGCCAAATTTTTTTTCATCATCTGGTTAAGGAATTATTCGCATCCAAAGTGATTTTACAGATTTCTGCCCCAAAACTACTTACCTTAATGTCTTTGGATAGCGATAATTCCTAAACCAAATGTCCAAAAAAAAAAAAAAAATTTTTTTTGGATTGACATTTTGTAGAGCTTTCCAAAACTGAAAACTAGAACCTCCTATGATATCTGGTTCTCAAAATATACGCTTCCAAAGTGATAACTTATTTTTTGCGTTTTTTGATTTATTAGCTTCAAAACGCCTTTGGATAGAGATATTTTCGCCACTAAGCCTTCCAAATGGTTTTGGTTTTCAATTTCTGAATTTTCTATTCAAAACCTATCCGCTACTGAAAACCAAACGCTTTTGCACGTTCAATTCATTAGATATTTGCACTGAAAGTAATTTTAATGCAGTTTCAACGCAATCCGTTATATGCGAATAACTAACGAACCGAGCTTTCAAAATTGTTGCGGTCTGCAGTGCTGAACAGGAAATGAACACACCTTTTCAAAAATGTAAAAATTTCATCGCAAAATTTTTTCATGAAATCCGAAAAAAAGCATGGACTACCCCCTTGCCGTTTTTTTTTAAAAAAATCACTTTTTTTAAAAAGTCAATGAAATAAATCATGACATACCTTTTTGGAAAGGTCTATTCAAACCCAATCGATACATCCAAGCCAAATTTTTTTTCATCATCTGGTTAAGGAATTATTCGCATCCAAAGTGATTTTACAGATTTCTGCCCCAAAACTACTTACCTTAATGTCTTTGGATAGCGATAATTCCTAAACCAAATGTCCAAAAAAAAAAAAAAAATTTTTTTTGGATTGACATTTTGTAGAGCTTTCCAAAACACTGAAAACTAGAACCTCCTATGATATCTGGTTCTCAAAATATACGCTTCCAAAGTGATAACTTATTTTTTGCGTTTTTTGATTTATTAGCTTCAAAACGCCTTTGGATAGAGATATTTTCGCCACTAAGCCTTCCAAATGGTTTTGGTTTTCAATTTCTGAATTTTCTATTCAAAACCTATCCGCTACTGAAAACCAAACGCTTTTGCACGTTCAATTCATTAGATATTTGCACTGAAAGTAATTTTAATGCAGTTTCAACGCAATCCGTTATATGCGAATAACTAACGAACCGAGCTTTCAAAATTGTTGCGGTCTGCAGTGCTGAACAGGAAATGAACACACCTTTTCAAAAATGTAAAAATTTCATCGCAAAATTTTTTCATGAAATCCGAAAAAAAGCATGGACTACCCCCTTGCCGTTTTTTTAAAAAAAAATCACTTTTTTTAAAAAGTCAATGAAATAAATCATGACATACCTTTTTGGAAAGGTCTATTCAAACCCAATCGATACATCCAAGCCAAATTTTTTTTCATCATCTGGTTAAGGAATTATTCGCATCCAAAGTGATTTTACAGATTTCTGCCCCAAAACTACTTACCTTAATGTCTTTGGATAGCGATAATTCCTAAACCAAATGTCCAAAAAAAAAAAAAAAATTTTTTTTGGATTGACATTTTGTAGAGCTTTCCAAAACTGAAAACTAGAACCTCCTATGATATCTGGTTCTCAAAATATACGCTTCCAAAGTGATAACTTATTTTTTGCGTTTTTTGATTTATTAGCTTCAAAACGCCTTTGGATAGAGATATTTTCGCCACTAAGCCTTCCAAATGGTTTTGGTTTTCAATTTCTGAATTTTCTATTCAAAACCTATCCGCTACTGAAAACCAAACGCTTTTGCACGTTCAATTCATTAGATATTTGCACTGAAAGTAATTTTAATGCAGTTTCAACGCAATCCGTTATATGCGAATAACTAACGAACCGAGCTTTCAAAATTGTTGCGGTCTGCAGTGCTGAACAGGAAATGAACACACCTTTTCAAAAATGTAAAAATTTCATCGCAAAATTTTTTCATGAAATCCGAAAAAAAGCATGGACTACCCCCTTGCCGTTTTTTTCAAAAAAAAATCACTTTTTTTAAAAAGTCAATGAAATAAATCATGACATACCTTTTTGGAAAGGTCTATTCAAACCCAATCGATACATCCAAGCCAAATTTTTTTTCATCATCTGGTTAAGGAATTATTCGCATCCAAAGTGATTTTACAGATTTCTGCCCCAAAACTACTTACCTTAATGTCTTTGGATAGCGATAATTCCTAAACCAAATGTCCAAAAAAAAAAAAAAAATTTTTTTTGGATTGACATTTTGTAGAGCTTTCCAAAACTGAAAACTAGAACCTCCTATGATATCTGGTTCTCAAAATATACGCTTCCAAAGTGATAACTTATTTTTTGCGTTTTTTGATTTATTAGCTTCAAAACGCCTTTGGATAGAGATATTTTCGCCACTAAGCCTTCCAAATGGTTTTGGTTTTCAATTTCTGAATTTTCTATTCAAAACCTATCCGCTACTGAAAACCAAACGCTTTTGCACGTTCAATTCATTAGATATTTGCACTGAAAGTAATTTTAATGCAGTTTCAACGCAATCCGTTATATGCGAATAACTAACGAACCGAGCTTTCAAAATTGTTGCGGTCTGCAGTGCTGAACAGGAAATGAACACACCTTTTCAAAAATGTAAAAATTTCATCGCAAAATTTTTTCATGAAATCCGAAAAAAAGCATGGACTACCCCCTTGCCGTTTTTTTTTAAAAAAATCACTTTTTTTAAAAAGTCAATGAAATAAATCATGACATACCTTTTTGGAAAGGTCTATTCAAACCCAATCGATACATCCAAGCCAAATTTTTTTTCATCATCTGGTTAAGGAATTATTCGCATCCAAAGTGATTTTACAGATTTCTGCCCCAAAACTACTTACCTTAATGTCTTTGGATAGCGATAATTCCTAAACCAAATGTCCAAAAAAAAAAAAAAAATTTTTTTTGGATTGACATTTTGTAGAGCTTTCCAAAACACTGAAAACTAGAACCTCCTATGATATCTGGTTCTCAAAATATACGCTTCCAAAGTGATAACTTATTTTTTGCGTTTTTTGATTTATTAGCTTCAAAACGCCTTTGGATAGAGATATTTTCGCCACTAAGCCTTCCAAATGGTTTTGGTTTTCAATTTCTGAATTTTCTATTCAAAACCTATCCGCTACTGAAAACCAAACGCTTTTGCACGTTCAATTCATTAGATATTTGCACTGAAAGTAATTTTAATGCAGTTTCAACGCAATCCGTTATATGCGAATAACTAACGAACCGAGCTTTCAAAATTGTTGCGGTCTGCAGTGCTGAACAGGAAATGAACACACCTTTTCAAAAATGTAAAAATTTCATCGCAAAATTTTTTCATGAAATCCGAAAAAAAGCATGGACTACCCCCTTGCCGTTTTTTTCAAAAAAAAATCACTTTTTTTAAAAAGTCAATGAAATAAATCATGACATACCTTTTTGGAAAGGTCTATTCAAACCCAATCGATACATCCAAGCCAAATTTTTTTTCATCATCTGGTTAAGGAATTATTCGCATCCAAAGTGATTTTACAGATTTCTGCCCCAAAACTACTTACCTTAATGTCTTTGGATAGCGATAATTCCTAAACCAAATGTCCAAAAAAAAAAAAATTTTTTTTGGATTGACATTTTGTAGAGCTTTCCAAAACTGAAAACTAGAACCTCCTATGATATCTGGTTCTCAAAATATACGCTTCCAAAGTGATAACTTATTTTTTGCGTTTTTTGATTTATTAGCTTCAAAACGCCTTTGGATAGAGATATTTTCGCCACTAAGCCTTCCAAATGGTTTTGGTTTTCAATTTCTGAATTTTCTATTCAAAACCTATCCGCTACTGAAAACCAAACGCTTTTGCACGTTCAATTCATTAGATATTTGCACTGAAAGTAATTTTAATGCAGTTTCAACGCAATCCGTTATATGCGAATAACTAACGAACCGAGCTTTCAAAATTGTTGCGGTCTGCAGTGCTGAACAGGAAATGAACACACCTTTTCAAAAATGTAAAAATTTCATCGCAAAATTTTTTCATGAAATCCGAAAAAAAGCATGGACTACCCCCTTGCCGTTTTTTTCAAAAAAAAATCACTTTTTTTAAAAAGTCAATGAAATAAATCATGACATACCTTTTTGGAAAGGTCTATTCAAACCCAATCGATACATCCAAGCCAAATTTTTTTTCATCATCTGGTTAAGGAATTATTCGCATCCAAAGTGATTTTACAGATTTCTGCCCCAAAACTACTTACCTTAATGTCTTTGGATAGCGATAATTCCTAAACCAAATGTCCAAAAAAAAAAAAAAAATTTTTTTTGGATTGACATTTTGTAGAGCTTTCCAAAACACTGAAAACTAGAACCTCCTATGATATCTGGTTCTCAAAATATACGCTTCCAAAGTGATAACTTATTTTTTGCGTTTTTTGATTTATTAGCTTCAAAACGCCTTTGGATAGAGATATTTTCGCCACTAAGCCTTCCAAATGGTTTTGGTTTTCAATTTCTGAATTTTCTATTCAAAACCTATCCGCTACTGAAAACCAAACGCTTTTGCACGTTCAATTCATTAGATATTTGCACTGAAAGTAATTTTAATGCAGTTTCAACGCAATCCGTTATATGCGAATAACTAACGAACCGAGCTTTCAAAATTGTTGCGGTCTGCAGTGCTGAACAGGAAATGAACACACCTTTTCAAAAATGTAAAAATTTCATCGCAAAATTTTTTCATGAAATCCGAAAAAAAGCATGGACTACCCCCTTGCCGTTTTTTTCAAAAAAAAATCACTTTTTTTAAAAAGTCAATGAAATAAATCATGACATACCTTTTTGGAAAGGTCTATTCAAACCCAATCGATACATCCAAGCCAAATTTTTTTTCATCATCTGGTTAAGGAATTATTCGCATCCAAAGTGATTTTACAGATTTCTGCCCCAAAACTACTTACCTTAATGTCTTTGGATAGCGATAATTCCTAAACCAAATGTCCAAAAAAAAAAAATTTTTTTTGGATTGACATTTTGTAGAGCTTTCCAAAACTGAAAACTAGAACCTCCTATGATATCTGGTTCTCAAAATATACGCTTCCAAAGTGATAACTTATTTTTTGCGTTTTTTGATTTATTAGCTTCAAAACGCCTTTGGATAGAGATATTTTCGCCACTAAGCCTTCCAAATGGTTTTGGTTTTCAATTTCTGAATTTTCTATTCAAAACCTATCCGCTACTGAAAACCAAACGCTTTTGCACGTTCAATTCATTAGATATTTGCACTGAAAGTAATTTTAATGCAGTTTCAACGCAATCCGTTATATGCGAATAACTAACGAACCGAGCTTTCAAAATTGTTGCGGTCTGCAGTGCTGAACAGGAAATGAACACACCTTTTCAAAAATGTAAAAATTTCATCGCAAAATTTTTTCATGAAATCCGAAAAAAAGCATGGACTACCCCCTTGCCGTTTTTTTCAAAAAAAAATCACTTTTTTTAAAAAGTCAATGAAATAAATCATGACATACCTTTTTGGAAAGGTCTATTCAAACCCAATCGATACATCCAAGCCAAATTTTTTTTCATCATCTGGTTAAGGAATTATTCGCATCCAAAGTGATTTTACAGATTTCTGCCCCAAAACTACTTACCTTAATGTCTTTGGATAGCGATAATTCCTAAACCAAATGTCCAAAAAAAAAAAATTTTTTTTGGATTGACATTTTGTAGAGCTTTCCAAAACTGAAAACTAGAACCTCCTATGATATCTGGTTCTCAAAATATACGCTTCCAAAGTGATAACTTATTTTTTGCGTTTTTTGATTTATTAGCTTCAAAACGCCTTTGGATAGAGATATTTTCGCCACTAAGCCTTCCAAATGGTTTTGGTTTTCAATTTCTGAATTTTCTATTCAAAACCTATCCGCTACTGAAAACCAAACGCTTTTGCACGTTCAATTCATTAGATATTTGCACTGAAAGTAATTTTAATGCAGTTTCAACGCAATCCGTTATATGCGAATAACTAACGAACCGAGCTTTCAAAATTGTTGCGGTCTGCAGTGCTGAACAGGAAATGAACACACCTTTTCAAAAATGTAAAAATTTCATCGCAAAATTTTTTCATGAAATCCGAAAAAAAGCATGGACTACCCCCTTGCCGTTTTTTTCAAAAAAAAATCACTTTTTTTAAAAAGTCAATGAAATAAATCATGACATACCTTTTTGGAAAGGTCTATTCAAACCCAATCGATACATCCAAGCCAAATTTTTTTTCATCATCTGGTTAAGGAATTATTCGCATCCAAAGTGATTTTACAGATTTCTGCCCCAAAACTACTTACCTTAATGTCTTTGGATAGCGATAATTCCTAAACCAAATGTCCAAAAAAAAAAAAAAAATTTTTTTTGGATTGACATTTTGTAGAGCTTTCCAAAACTGAAAACTAGAACCTCCTATGATATCTGGTTCTCAAAATATACGCTTCCAAAGTGATAACTTATTTTTTGCGTTTTTTGATTTATTAGCTTCAAAACGCCTTTGGATAGAGATATTTTCGCCACTAAGCCTTCCAAATGGTTTTGGTTTTCAATTTCTGAATTTTCTATTCAAAACCTATCCGCTACTGAAAACCAAACGCTTTTGCACGTTCAATTCATTAGATATTTGCACTGAAAGTAATTTTAATGCAGTTTCAACGCAATCCGTTATATGCGAATAACTAACGAACCGAGCTTTCAAAATTGTTGCGGTCTGCAGTGCTGAACAGGAAATGAACACACCTCTTTAAAAATGTAAAAATTTCATCGCAAAATTTTTTCATGAAATCCGAAAAAAAGCATGGACTACCCCCTTGCCGTTTTTTTCAAAAAAAAATCACTTTTTTTAAAAAGTCAATGAAATAAATCATGACATACCTTTTTGGAAAGGTCTATTCAAACCCAATCGATACATCCAAGCCAAATTTTTTTTCATCATCTGGTTAAGGAATTATTCGCATCCAAAGTGATTTTACAGATTTCTGCCCCAAAACTACTTACCTTAATGTCTTTGGATAGCGATAATTCCTAAACCAAATGTCCAAAAAAAAAAAAAAATTTTTTTTGGATTGACATTTTGTAGAGCTTTCCAAAACTGAAAACTAGAACCTCCTATGATATCTGGTTCTCAAAATATACGCTTCCAAAGTGATAACTTATTTTTTGCGTTTTTTGATTTATTAGCTTCAAAACGCCTTTGGATAGAGATATTTTCGCCACTAAGCCTTCCAAATGGTTTTGGTTTTCAATTTCTGAATTTTCTATTCAAAACCTATCCGCTACTGAAAACCAAACGCTTTTGCACGTTCAATTCATTAGATATTTGCACTGAAAGTAATTTTAATGCAGTTTCAACGCAATCCGTTATATGCGAATAACTAACGAACCGAGCTTTCAAAATTGTTGCGGTCTGCAGTGCTGAACAGGAAATGAACACACCTTTTCAAAAATGTAAAAATTTCATCGCAAAATTTTTTCATGAAATCCGAAAAAAAGCATGGACTACCCCCTTGCCGTTTTTTTCAAAAAAAAATCACTTTTTTTAAAAAGTCAATGAAATAAATCATGACATACCTTTTTGGAAAGGTCTATTCAAACCCAATCGATACATCCAAGCCAAATTTTTTTTCATCATCTGGTTAAGGAATTATTCGCATCCAAAGTGATTTTACAGATTTCTGCCCCAAAACTACTTACCTTAATGTCTTTGGATAGCGATAATTCCTAAACCAAATGTCCAAAAAAAAAAAAAAAATTTTTTTTGGATTGACATTTTGTAGAGCTTTCCAAAACTGAAAACTAGAACCTCCTATGATATCTGGTTCTCAAAATATACGCTTCCAAAGTGATAACTTATTTTTTGCGTTTTTTGATTTATTAGCTTCAAAACGCCTTTGGATAGAGATATTTTCGCCACTAAGCCTTCCAAATGGTTTTGGTTTTCAATTTCTGAATTTTCTATTCAAAACCTATCCGCTACTGAAAACCAAACGCTTTTGCACGTTCAATTCATTAGATATTTGCACTGAAAGTAATTTTAATGCAGTTTCAACGCAATCCGTTATATGCGAATAACTAACGAACCGAGCTTTCAAAATTGTTGCGGTCTGCAGTGCTGAACAGGAAATGAACACACCTTTTCAAAAATGTAAAAATTTCATCGCAAAATTTTTTCATGAAATCCGAAAAAAAGCATGGACTACCCCCTTGCCGTTTTTTTCAAAAAAAAATCACTTTTTTTAAAAAGTCAATGAAATAAATCATGACATACCTTTTTGGAAAGGTCTATTCAAACCCAATCGATACATCCAAGCCAAATTTTTTTTCATCATCTGGTTAAGGAATTATTCGCATCCAAAGTGATTTTACAGATTTCTGCCCCAAAACTACTTACCTTAATGTCTTTGGATAGCGATAATTCCTAAACCAAATGTCCAAAAAAAAAAAAAATTTTTTTTGGATTGACATTTTGTAGAGCTTTCCAAAACTGAAAACTAGAACCTCCTATGATATCTGGTTCTCAAAATATACGCTTCCAAAGTGATAACTTATTTTTTGCGTTTTTTGATTTATTAGCTTCAAAACGCCTTTGGATAGAGATATTTTCGCCACTAAGCCTTCCAAATGGTTTTGGTTTTCAATTTCTGAATTTTCTATTCAAAACCTATCCGCTACTGAAAACCAAACGCTTTTGCACGTTCAATTCATTAGATATTTGCACTGAAAGTAATTTTAATGCAGTTTCAACGCAATCCGTTATATGCGAATAACTAACGAACCGAGCTTTCAAAATTGTTGCGGTCTGCAGTGCTGAACAGGAAATGAACACACCTCTTTAAAAATGTAAAAATTTCATCGCAAAATTTTTTCATGAAATCCGAAAAAAAGCATGGACTACCCCCTTGCCGTTTTTTTCAAAAAAAAATCACTTTTTTTAAAAAGTCAATGAAATAAATCATGACATACCTTTTTGGAAAGGTCTATTCAAACCCAATCGATACATCCAAGCCAAATTTTTTTTCATCATCTGGTTAAGGAATTATTCGCATCCAAAGTGATTTTACAGATTTCTGCCCCAAAACTACTTACCTTAATGTCTTTGGATAGCGATAATTCCTAAACCAAATGTCCAAAAAAAAAAAAAAATTTTTTTTGGATTGACATTTTGTAGAGCTTTCCAAAACTGAAAACTAGAACCTCCTATGATATCTGGTTCTCAAAATATACGCTTCCAAAGTGATAACTTATTTTTTGCGTTTTTTGATTTATTAGCTTCAAAACGCCTTTGGATAGAGATATTTTCGCCACTAAGCCTTCCAAATGGTTTTGGTTTTCAATTTCTGAATTTTCTATTCAAAACCTATCCGCTACTGAAAACCAAACGCTTTTGCACGTTCAATTCATTAGATATTTGCACTGAAAGTAATTTTAATGCAGTTTCAACGCAATCCGTTATATGCGAATAACTAACGAACCGAGCTTTCAAAATTGTTGCGGTCTGCAGTGCTGAACAGGAAATGAACACACCTTTTCAAAAATGTAAAAATTTCATCGCAAAATTTTTTCATGAAATCCGAAAAAAAGCATGGACTACCCCCTTGCCGTTTTTTTCAAAAAAAAATCACTTTTTTTAAAAAGTCAATGAAATAAATCATGACATACCTTTTTGGAAAGGTCTATTCAAACCCAATCGATACATCCAAGCCAAATTTTTTTTCATCATCTGGTTAAGGAATTATTCGCATCCAAAGTGATTTTACAGATTTCTGCCCCAAAACTACTTACCTTAATGTCTTTGGATAGCGATAATTCCTAAACCAAATGTCCAAAAAAAAAAAAAATTTTTTTTGGATTGACATTTTGTAGAGCTTTCCAAAACTGAAAACTAGAACCTCCTATGATATCTGGTTCTCAAAATATACGCTTCCAAAGTGATAACTTATTTTTTGCGTTTTTTGATTTATTAGCTTCAAAACGCCTTTGGATAGAGATATTTTCGCCACTAAGCCTTCCAAATGGTTTTGGTTTTCAATTTCTGAATTTTCTATTCAAAACCTATCCGCTACTGAAAACCAAACGCTTTTGCACGTTCAATTCATTAGATATTTGCACTGAAAGTAATTTTAATGCAGTTTCAACGCAATCCGTTATATGCGAATAACTAACGAACCGAGCTTTCAAAATTGTTGCGGTCTGCAGTGCTGAACAGGAAATGAACACACCTCTTTAAAAATGTAAAAATTTCATCGCAAAATTTTTTCATGAAATCCGAAAAAAAGCATGGACTACCCCCTTGCCGTTTTTTTCAAAAAAAAATCACTTTTTTTAAAAAGTCAATGAAATAAATCATGACATACCTTTTTGGAAAGGTCTATTCAAACCCAATCGATACATCCAAGCCAAATTTTTTTTCATCATCTGGTTAAGGAATTATTCGCATCCAAAGTGATTTTACAGATTTCTGCCCCAAAACTACTTACCTTAATGTCTTTGGATAGCGATAATTCCTAAACCAAATGTCCAAAAAAAAAAAAAAATTTTTTTTGGATTGACATTTTGTAGAGCTTTCCAAAACTGAAAACTAGAACCTCCTATGATATCTGGTTCTCAAAATATACGCTTCCAAAGTGATAACTTATTTTTTGCGTTTTTTGATTTATTAGCTTCAAAACGCCTTTGGATAGAGATATTTTCGCCACTAAGCCTTCCAAATGGTTTTGGTTTTCAATTTCTGAATTTTCTATTCAAAACCTATCCGCTACTGAAAACCAAACGCTTTTGCACGTTCAATTCATTAGATATTTGCACTGAAAGTAATTTTAATGCAGTTTCAACGCAATCCGTTATATGCGAATAACTAACGAACCGAGCTTTCAAAATTGTTGCGGTCTGCAGTGCTGAACAGGAAATGAACACACCTTTTCAAAAATGTAAAAATTTCATCGCAAAATTTTTTCATGAAATCCGAAAAAAAGCATGGACTACCCCCTTGCCGTTTTTTTCAAAAAAAAATCACTTTTTTTAAAAAGTCAATGAAATAAATCATGACATACCTTTTTGGAAAGGTCTATTCAAACCCAATCGATACATCCAAGCCAAATTTTTTTTCATCATCTGGTTAAGGAATTATTCGCATCCAAAGTGATTTTACAGATTTCTGCCCCAAAACTACTTACCTTAATGTCTTTGGATAGCGATAATTCCTAAACCAAATGTCCAAAAAAAAAAAAAAAATTTTTTTTGGATTGACATTTTGTAGAGCTTTCCAAAACTGAAAACTAGAACCTCCTATGATATCTGGTTCTCAAAATATACGCTTCCAAAGTGATAACTTATTTTTTGCGTTTTTTGATTTATTAGCTTCAAAACGCCTTTGGATAGAGATATTTTCGCCACTAAGCCTTCCAAATGGTTTTGGTTTTCAATTTCTGAATTTTCTATTCAAAACCTATCCGCTACTGAAAACCAAACGCTTTTGCACGTTCAATTCATTAGATATTTGCACTGAAAGTAATTTTAATGCAGTTTCAACGCAATCCGTTATATGCGAATAACTAACGAACCGAGCTTTCAAAATTGTTGCGGTCTGCAGTGCTGAACAGGAAATGAACACACCTTTTCAAAAATGTAAAAATTTCATCGCAAAATTTTTTCATGAAATCCGAAAAAAAGCATGGACTACCCCCTTGCCGTTTTTTTTTAAAAAAATCACTTTTTTTAAAAAGTCAATGAAATAAATCATGACATACCTTTTTGGAAAGGTCTATTCAAACCCAATCGATACATCCAAGCCAAATTTTTTTTCATCATCTGGTTAAGGAATTATTCGCATCCAAAGTGATTTTACAGATTTCTGCCCCAAAACTACTTACCTTAATGTCTTTGGATAGCGATAATTCCTAAACCAAATGTCCAAAAAAAAAAAAAAAATTTTTTTTGGATTGACATTTTGTAGAGCTTTCCAAAACTGAAAACTAGAACCTCCTATGATATCTGGTTCTCAAAATATACGCTTCCAAAGTGATAACTTATTTTTTGCGTTTTTTGATTTATTAGCTTCAAAACGCCTTTGGATAGAGATATTTTCGCCACTAAGCCTTCCAAATGGTTTTGGTTTTCAATTTCTGAATTTTCTATTCAAAACCTATCCGCTACTGAAAACCAAACGCTTTTGCACGTTCAATTCATTAGATATTTGCACTGAAAGTAATTTTAATGCAGTTTCAACGCAATCCGTTATATGCGAATAACTAACGAACCGAGCTTTCAAAATTGTTGCGGTCTGCAGTGCTGAACAGGAAATGAACACACCTTTTCAAAAATGTAAAAATTTCATCGCAAAATTTTTTCATGAAATCCGAAAAAAAGCATGGACTACCCCCTTGCCGTTTTTTTCAAAAAAAAATCACTTTTTTTAAAAAGTCAATGAAATAAATCATGACATACCTTTTTGGAAAGGTCTATTCAAACCCAATCGATACATCCAAGCCAAATTTTTTTTCATCATCTGGTTAAGGAATTATTCGCATCCAAAGTGATTTTACAGATTTCTGCCCCAAAACTACTTACCTTAATGTCTTTGGATAGCGATAATTCCTAAACCAAATGTCCAAAAAAAAAAAAATTTTTTTTGGATTGACATTTTGTAGAGCTTTCCAAAACTGAAAACTAGAACCTCCTATGATATCTGGTTCTCAAAATATACGCTTCCAAAGTGATAACTTATTTTTTGCGTTTTTTGATTTATTAGCTTCAAAACGCCTTTGGATAGAGATATTTTCGCCACTAAGCCTTCCAAATGGTTTTGGTTTTCAATTTCTGAATTTTCTATTCAAAACCTATCCGCTACTGAAAACCAAACGCTTTTGCACGTTCAATTCATTAGATATTTGCACTGAAAGTAATTTTAATGCAGTTTCAACGCAATCCGTTATATGCGAATAACTAACGAACCGAGCTTTCAAAATTGTTGCGGTCTGCAGTGCTGAACAGGAAATGAACACACCTTTTCAAAAATGTAAAAATTTCATCGCAAAATTTTTTCATGAAATCCGAAAAAAAGCATGGACTACCCCCTTGCCGTTTTTTTCAAAAAAAAATCACTTTTTTTAAAAAGTCAATGAAATAAATCATGACATACCTTTTTGGAAAGGTCTATTCAAACCCAATCGATACATCCAAGCCAAATTTTTTTTCATCATCTGGTTAAGGAATTATTCGCATCCAAAGTGATTTTACAGATTTCTGCCCCAAAACTACTTACCTTAATGTCTTTGGATAGCGATAATTCCTAAACCAAATGTCCAAAAAAAAAATTTTTTTTTGGATTGACATTTTGTAGAGCTTTCCAAAACTGAAAACTAGAACCTCCTATGATATCTGGTTCTCAAAATATACGCTTCCAAAGTGATAACTTATTTTTTGCGTTTTTTGATTTATTAGCTTCAAAACGCCTTTGGATAGAGATATTTTCGCCACTAAGCCTTCCAAATGGTTTTGGTTTTCAATTTCTGAATTTTCTATTCAAAACCTATCCGCTACTGAAAACCAAACGCTTTTGCACGTTCAATTCATTAGATATTTGCACTGAAAGTAATTTTAATGCAGTTTCAACGCAATCCGTTATATGCGAATAACTAACGAACCGAGCTTTCAAAATTGTTGCGGTCTGCAGTGCTGAACAGGAAATGAACACACCTTTTCAAAAATGTAAAAATTTCATCGCAAAATTTTTTCATGAAATCCGAAAAAAAGCATGGACTACCCCCTTGCCGTTTTTTTCAAAAAAAAATCACTTTTTTTAAAAAGTCAATGAAATAAATCATGACATACCTTTTTGGAAAGGTCTATTCAAACCCAATCGATACATCCAAGCCAAATTTTTTTTCATCATCTGGTTAAGGAATTATTCGCATCCAAAGTGATTTTACAGATTTCTGCCCCAAAACTACTTACCTTAATGTCTTTGGATAGCGATAATTCCTAAACCAAATGTCCAAAAAAAAAAAAAAAATTTTTTTTGGATTGACATTTTGTAGAGCTTTCCAAAACTGAAAACTAGAACCTCCTATGATATCTGGTTCTCAAAATATACGCTTCCAAAGTGATAACTTATTTTTTGCGTTTTTTGATTTATTAGCTTCAAAACGCCTTTGGATAGAGATATTTTCGCCACTAAGCCTTCCAAATGGTTTTGGTTTTCAATTTCTGAATTTTCTATTAAAAACCTATCCGCTACTGAAAACCAAACGCTTTTGCACGTTCAATTCATTAGATATTTGCACTGAAAGTAATTTTAATGCAGTTTCAACGCAATCCGTTATATGCGAATAACTAACGAACCGAGCTTTCAAAATTGTTGCGGTCTGCAGTGCTGAACAGGAAATGAACACACCTCTTTAAAAATGTAAAAATTTCATCGCAAAATTTTTTCATGAAATCCGAAAAAAAGCATGGACTACCCCCTTGCCGTTTTTTTCAAAAAAAAATCACTTTTTTTAAAAAGTCAATGAAATAAATCATGACATACCTTTTTGGAAAGGTCTATTCAAACCCAATCGATACATCCAAGCCAAATTTTTTTTCATCATCTGGTTAAGGAATTATTCGCATCCAAAGTGATTTTACAGATTTCTGCCCCAAAACTACTTACCTTAATGTCTTTGGATAGCGATAATTCCTAAACCAAATGTCCAAAAAAAAAAAAAAATTTTTTTTGGATTGACATTTTGTAGAGCTTTCCAAAACTGAAAACTAGAACCTCCTATGATATCTGGTTCTCAAAATATACGCTTCCAAAGTGATAACTTATTTTTTGCGTTTTTTGATTTATTAGCTTCAAAACGCCTTTGGATAGAGATATTTTCGCCACTAAGCCTTCCAAATGGTTTTGGTTTTCAATTTCTGAATTTTCTATTCAAAACCTATCCGCTACTGAAAACCAAACGCTTTTGCACGTTCAATTCATTAGATATTTGCACTGAAAGTAATTTTAATGCAGTTTCAACGCAATCCGTTATATGCGAATAACTAACGAACCGAGCTTTCAAAATTGTTGCGGTCTGCAGTGCTGAACAGGAAATGAACACACCTTTTCAAAAATGTAAAAATTTCATCGCAAAATTTTTTCATGAAATCCGAAAAAAAGCATGGACTACCCCCTTGCCGTTTTTTTCAAAAAAAAATCACTTTTTTTAAAAAGTCAATGAAATAAATCATGACATACCTTTTTGGAAAGGTCTATTCAAACCCAATCGATACATCCAAGCCAAATTTTTTTTCATCATCTGGTTAAGGAATTATTCGCATCCAAAGTGATTTTACAGATTTCTGCCCCAAAACTACTTACCTTAATGTCTTTGGATAGCGATAATTCCTAAACCAAATGTCCAAAAAAAAAAAAAAAATTTTTTTTGGATTGACATTTTGTAGAGCTTTCCAAAACACTGAAAACTAGAACCTCCTATGATATCTGGTTCTCAAAATATACGCTTCCAAAGTGATAACTTATTTTTTGCGTTTTTTGATTTATTAGCTTCAAAACGCCTTTGGATAGAGATATTTTCGCCACTAAGCCTTCCAAATGGTTTTGGTTTTCAATTTCTGAATTTTCTATTCAAAACCTATCCGCTACTGAAAACCAAACGCTTTTGCACGTTCAATTCATTAGATATTTGCACTGAAAGTAATTTTAATGCAGTTTCAACGCAATCCGTTATATGCGAATAACTAACGAACCGAGCTTTCAAAATTGTTGCGGTCTGCAGTGCTGAACAGGAAATGAACACACCTTTTCAAAAATGTAAAAATTTCATCGCAAAATTTTTTCATGAAATCCGAAAAAAAGCATGGACTACCCCCTTGCCGTTTTTTTCAAAAAAAAATCACTTTTTTTAAAAAGTCAATGAAATAAATCATGACATACCTTTTTGGAAAGGTCTATTCAAACCCAATCGATACATCCAAGCCAAATTTTTTTTCATCATCTGGTTAAGGAATTATTCGCATCCAAAGTGATTTTACAGATTTCTGCCCCAAAACTACTTACCTTAATGTCTTTGGATAGCGATAATTCCTAAACCAAATGTCCAAAAAAAAAAAAATTTTTTTTGGATTGACATTTTGTAGAGCTTTCCAAAACTGAAAACTAGAACCTCCTATGATATCTGGTTCTCAAAATATACGCTTCCAAAGTGATAACTTATTTTTTGCGTTTTTTGATTTATTAGCTTCAAAACGCCTTTGGATAGAGATATTTTCGCCACTAAGCCTTCCAAATGGTTTTGGTTTTCAATTTCTGAATTTTCTATTCAAAACCTATCCGCTACTGAAAACCAAACGCTTTTGCACGTTCAATTCATTAGATATTTGCACTGAAAGTAATTTTAATGCAGTTTCAACGCAATCCGTTATATGCGAATAACTAACGAACCGAGCTTTCAAAATTGTTGCGGTCTGCAGTGCTGAACAGGAAATGAACACACCTCTTTAAAAATGTAAAAATTTCATCGCAAAATTTTTTCATGAAATCCGAAAAAAAGCATGGACTACCCCCTTGCCGTTTTTTTCAAAAAAAAATCACTTTTTTTAAAAAGTCAATGAAATAAATCATGACATACCTTTTTGGAAAGGTCTATTCAAACCCAATCGATACATCCAAGCCAAATTTTTTTTCATCATCTGGTTAAGGAATTATTCGCATCCAAAGTGATTTTACAGATTTCTGCCCCAAAACTACTTACCTTAATGTCTTTGGATAGCGATAATTCCTAAACCAAATGTCCAAAAAAAAAAAAAAATTTTTTTTGGATTGACATTTTGTAGAGCTTTCCAAAACTGAAAACTAGAACCTCCTATGATATCTGGTTCTCAAAATATACGCTTCCAAAGTGATAACTTATTTTTTGCGTTTTTTGATTTATTAGCTTCAAAACGCCTTTGGATAGAGATATTTTCGCCACTAAGCCTTCCAAATGGTTTTGGTTTTCAATTTCTGAATTTTCTATTCAAAACCTATCCGCTACTGAAAACCAAACGCTTTTGCACGTTCAATTCATTAGATATTTGCACTGAAAGTAATTTTAATGCAGTTTCAACGCAATCCGTTATATGCGAATAACTAACGAACCGAGCTTTCAAAATTGTTGCGGTCTGCAGTGCTGAACAGGAAATGAACACACCTTTTCAAAAATGTAAAAATTTCATCGCAAAATTTTTTCATGAAATCCGAAAAAAAGCATGGACTACCCCCTTGCCGTTTTTTTTAAAAAAAATCACTTTTTTTAAAAAGTCAATGAAATAAATCATGACATACCTTTTTGGAAAGGTCTATTCAAACCCAATCGATACATCCAAGCCAAATTTTTTTTCATCATCTGGTTAAGGAATTATTCGCATCCAAAGTGATTTTACAGATTTCTGCCCCAAAACTACTTACCTTAATGTCTTTGGATAGCGATAATTCCTAAACCAAATGTCCAAAAAAAAAAAAAATTTTTTTTGGATTGACATTTTGTAGAGCTTTCCAAAACTGAAAACTAGAACCTCCTATGATATCTGGTTCTCAAAATATACGCTTCCAAAGTGATAACTTATTTTTTGCGTTTTTTGATTTATTAGCTTCAAAACGCCTTTGGATAGAGATATTTTCGCCACTAAGCCTTCCAAATGGTTTTGGTTTTCAATTTCTGAATTTTCTATTCAAAACCTATCCGCTACTGAAAACCAAACGCTTTTGCACGTTCAATTCATTAGATATTTGCACTGAAAGTAATTTTAATGCAGTTTCAACGCAATCCGTTATATGCGAATAACTAACGAACCGAGCTTTCAAAATTGTTGCGGTCTGCAGTGCTGAACAGGAAATGAACACACCTTTTCAAAAATGTAAAAATTTCATCGCAAAATTTTTTCATGAAATCCGAAAAAAAGCATGGACTACCCCCTTGCCGTTTTTTTCAAAAAAAAATCACTTTTTTTAAAAAGTCAATGAAATAAATCATGACATACCTTTTTGGAAAGGTCTATTCAAACCCAATCGATACATCCAAGCCAAATTTTTTTTCATCATCTGGTTAAGGAATTATTCGCATCCAAAGTGATTTTACAGATTTCTGCCCCAAAACTACTTACCTTAATGTCTTTGGATAGCGATAATTCCTAAACCAAATGTCCAAAAAAAAAAAAATTTTTTTTGGATTGACATTTTGTAGAGCTTTCCAAAACTGAAAACTAGAACCTCCTATGATATCTGGTTCTCAAAATATACGCTTCCAAAGTGATAACTTATTTTTTGCGTTTTTTGATTTATTAGCTTCAAAACGCCTTTGGATAGAGATATTTTCGCCACTAAGCCTTCCAAATGGTTTTGGTTTTCAATTTCTGAATTTTCTATTCAAAACCTATCCGCTACTGAAAACCAAACGCTTTTGCACGTTCAATTCATTAGATATTTGCACTGAAAGTAATTTTAATGCAGTTTCAACGCAATCCGTTATATGCGAATAACTAACGAACCGAGCTTTCAAAATTGTTGCGGTCTGCAGTGCTGAACAGGAAATGAACACACCTCTTTAAAAATGTAAAAATTTCATCGCAAAATTTTTTCATGAAATCCGAAAAAAAGCATGGACTACCCCCTTGCCGTTTTTTTCAAAAAAAAATCACTTTTTTTAAAAAGTCAATGAAATAAATCATGACATACCTTTTTGGAAAGGTCTATTCAAACCCAATCGATACATCCAAGCCAAATTTTTTTTCATCATCTGGTTAAGGAATTATTCGCATCCAAAGTGATTTTACAGATTTCTGCCCCAAAACTACTTACCTTAATGTCTTTGGATAGCGATAATTCCTAAACCAAATGTCCAAAAAAAAAAAAAAATTTTTTTTGGATTGACATTTTGTAGAGCTTTCCAAAACTGAAAACTAGAACCTCCTATGATATCTGGTTCTCAAAATATACGCTTCCAAAGTGATAACTTATTTTTTGCGTTTTTTGATTTATTAGCTTCAAAACGCCTTTGGATAGAGATATTTTCGCCACTAAGCCTTCCAAATGGTTTTGGTTTTCAATTTCTGAATTTTCTATTCAAAACCTATCCGCTACTGAAAACCAAACGCTTTTGCACGTTCAATTCATTAGATATTTGCACTGAAAGTAATTTTAATGCAGTTTCAACGCAATCCGTTATATGCGAATAACTAACGAACCGAGCTTTCAAAATTGTTGCGGTCTGCAGTGCTGAACAGGAAATGAACACACCTTTTCAAAAATGTAAAAATTTCATCGCAAAATTTTTTCATGAAATCCGAAAAAAAGCATGGACTACCCCCTTGCCGTTTTTTTTAAAAAAAATCACTTTTTTTAAAAAGTCAATGAAATAAATCATGACATACCTTTTTGGAAAGGTCTATTCAAACCCAATCGATACATCCAAGCCAAATTTTTTTTCATCATCTGGTTAAGGAATTATTCGCATCCAAAGTGATTTTACAGATTTCTGCCCCAAAACTACTTACCTTAATGTCTTTGGATAGCGATAATTCCTAAACCAAATGTCCAAAAAAAAAAAAAATTTTTTTTGGATTGACATTTTGTAGAGCTTTCCAAAACTGAAAACTAGAACCTCCTATGATATCTGGTTCTCAAAATATACGCTTCCAAAGTGATAACTTATTTTTTGCGTTTTTTGATTTATTAGCTTCAAAACGCCTTTGGATAGAGATATTTTCGCCACTAAGCCTTCCAAATGGTTTTGGTTTTCAATTTCTGAATTTTCTATTCAAAACCTATCCGCTACTGAAAACCAAACGCTTTTGCACGTTCAATTCATTAGATATTTGCACTGAAAGTAATTTTAATGCAGTTTCAACGCAATCCGTTATATGCGAATAACTAACGAACCGAGCTTTCAAAATTGTTGCGGTCTGCAGTGCTGAACAGGAAATGAACACACCTTTTCAAAAATGTAAAAATTTCATCGCAAAATTTTTTCATGAAATCCGAAAAAAAGCATGGACTACCCCCTTGCCGTTTTTTTTAAAAAAAATCACTTTTTTTAAAAAGTCAATGAAATAAATCATGACATACCTTTTTGGAAAGGTCTATTCAAACCCAATCGATACATCCAAGCCAAATTTTTTTTCATCATCTGGTTAAGGAATTATTCGCATCCAAAGTGATTTTACAGATTTCTGCCCCAAAACTACTTACCTTAATGTCTTTGGATAGCGATAATTCCTAAACCAAATGTCCAAAAAAAAAAAAAATTTTTTTTGGATTGACATTTTGTAGAGCTTTCCAAAACTGAAAACTAGAACCTCCTATGATATCTGGTTCTCAAAATATACGCTTCCAAAGTGATAACTTATTTTTTGCGTTTTTTGATTTATTAGCTTCAAAACGCCTTTGGATAGAGATATTTTCGCCACTAAGCCTTCCAAATGGTTTTGGTTTTCAATTTCTGAATTTTCTATTCAAAACCTATCCGCTACTGAAAACCAAACGCTTTTGCACGTTCAATTCATTAGATATTTGCACTGAAAGTAATTTTAATGCAGTTTCAACGCAATCCGTTATATGCGAATAACTAACGAACCGAGCTTTCAAAATTGTTGCGGTCTGCAGTGCTGAACAGGAAATGAACACACCTCTTTAAAAATGTAAAAATTTCATCGCAAAATTTTTTCATGAAATCCGAAAAAAAGCATGGACTACCCCCTTGCCGTTTTTTTCAAAAAAAAATCACTTTTTTTAAAAAGTCAATGAAATAAATCATGACATACCTTTTTGGAAAGGTCTATTCAAACCCAATCGATACATCCAAGCCAAATTTTTTTTCATCATCTGGTTAAGGAATTATTCGCATCCAAAGTGATTTTACAGATTTCTGCCCCAAAACTACTTACCTTAATGTCTTTGGATAGCGATAATTCCTAAACCAAATGTCCAAAAAAAAAAAAAAATTTTTTTTGGATTGACATTTTGTAGAGCTTTCCAAAACTGAAAACTAGAACCTCCTATGATATCTGGTTCTCAAAATATACGCTTCCAAAGTGATAACTTATTTTTTGCGTTTTTTGATTTATTAGCTTCAAAACGCCTTTGGATAGAGATATTTTCGCCACTAAGCCTTCCAAATGGTTTTGGTTTTCAATTTCTGAATTTTCTATTCAAAACCTATCCGCTACTGAAAACCAAACGCTTTTGCACGTTCAATTCATTAGATATTTGCACTGAAAGTAATTTTAATGCAGTTTCAACGCAATCCGTTATATGCGAATAACTAACGAACCGAGCTTTCAAAATTGTTGCGGTCTGCAGTGCTGAACAGGAAATGAACACACCTTTTCAAAAATGTAAAAATTTCATCGCAAAATTTTTTCATGAAATCCGAAAAAAAGCATGGACTACCCCCTTGCCGTTTTTTTTAAAAAAAATCACTTTTTTTAAAAAGTCAATGAAATAAATCATGACATACCTTTTTGGAAAGGTCTATTCAAACCCAATCGATACATCCAAGCCAAATTTTTTTTCATCATCTGGTTAAGGAATTATTCGCATCCAAAGTGATTTTACAGATTTCTGCCCCAAAACTACTTACCTTAATGTCTTTGGATAGCGATAATTCCTAAACCAAATGTCCAAAAAAAAAAAAAATTTTTTTTGGATTGACATTTTGTAGAGCTTTCCAAAACTGAAAACTAGAACCTCCTATGATATCTGGTTCTCAAAATATACGCTTCCAAAGTGATAACTTATTTTTTGCGTTTTTTGATTTATTAGCTTCAAAACGCCTTTGGATAGAGATATTTTCGCCACTAAGCCTTCCAAATGGTTTTGGTTTTCAATTTCTGAATTTTCTATTCAAAACCTATCCGCTACTGAAAACCAAACGCTTTTGCACGTTCAATTCATTAGATATTTGCACTGAAAGTAATTTTAATGCAGTTTCAACGCAATCCGTTATATGCGAATAACTAACGAACCGAGCTTTCAAAATTGTTGCGGTCTGCAGTGCTGAACAGGAAATGAACACACCTTTTCAAAAATGTAAAAATTTCATCGCAAAATTTTTTCATGAAATCCGAAAAAAAGCATGGACTACCCCCTTGCCGTTTTTTAAAAAAAAAATCACTTTTTTTAAAAAGTCAATGAAATAAATCATGACATACCTTTTTGGAAAGGTCTATTCAAACCCAATCGATACATCCAAGCCAAATTTTTTTTCATCATCTGGTTAAGGAATTATTCGCATCCAAAGTGATTTTACAGATTTCTGCCCCAAAACTACTTACCTTAATGTCTTTGGATAGCGATAATTCCTAAACCAAATGTCCAAAAAAAAAAAAAATTTTTTTTGGATTGACATTTTGTAGAGCTTTCCAAAACTGAAAACTAGAACCTCCTATGATATCTGGTTCTCAAAATATACGCTTCCAAAGTGATAACTTATTTTTTGCGTTTTTTGATTTATTAGCTTCAAAACGCCTTTGGATAGAGATATTTTCGCCACTAAGCCTTCCAAATGGTTTTGGTTTTCAATTTCTGAATTTTCTATTCAAAACCTATCCGCTACTGAAAACCAAACGCTTTTGCACGTTCAATTCATTAGATATTTGCACTGAAAGTAATTTTAATGCAGTTTCAACGCAATCCGTTATATGCGAATAACTAACGAACCGAGCTTTCAAAATTGTTGCGGTCTGCAGTGCTGAACAGGAAATGAACACACCTTTTCAAAAATGTAAAAATTTCATCGCAAAATTTTTTCATGAAATCCGAAAAAAAGCATGGACTACCCCGTTGCCGTTTTTTTTTTAAAAAATCACTTTTTTTAAAAAGTCAATGAAATAAATCATGACATACCTTTTTGGAAAGGTCTATTCAAACCCAATCGATACATCCAAGCCAAATTTCTTTTCATCATCTGGTTAAGGAATTATTCGCATCCAAAGTGATTTTACAGATTTCTGCCCCAAAACTACTTACCTTAATGTCTTTGGATAGCGATAATTCCTAAACCAAATGTCCAAAAAAAAAAAAAAAATTTTTTTTGGATTGACATTTTGTAGAGCTTTCCAAAACTGAAAACTAGAACCTCCTATGATATCTGGTTCTCAAAATATACGCTTCCAAAGTGATAACTTATTTTTTGCGTTTTTTGATTTATTAGCTTCAAAACGCCTTTGGATAGAGATATTTTCGCCACTAAGCCTTCCAAATGGTTTTGGTTTTCAATTTCTGAATTTTCTATTCAAAACCTATCCGCTACTGAAAACCAAACGCTTTTGCACGTTCAATTCATTAGATATTTGCACTGAAAGTAATTTTAATGCAGTTTCAACGCAATCCGTTATATGCGAATAACTAACGAACCGAGCTTTCAAAATTGTTGCGGTCTGCAGTGCTGAACAGGAAATGAACACACCTTTTCAAAAATGTAAAAATTTCATCGCAAAATTTTTTCATGAAATCCGAAAAAAAGCATGGACTACCCCCTTGCCGTTTTTTTCAAAAAAAAATCACTTTTTTTAAAAAGTCAATGAAATAAATCATGACATACCTTTTTGGAAAGGTCTATTCAAACCCAATCGATACATCCAAGCCAAATTTTTTTTCATCATCTGGTTAAGGAATTATTCGCATCCAAAGTGATTTTACAGATTTCTGCCCCAAAACTACTTACCTTAATGTCTTTGGATAGCGATAATTCCTAAACCAAATGTCCAAAAAAAAAAAAAAAATTTTTTTTGGATTGACATTTTGTAGAGCTTTCCAAAACTGAAAACTAGAACCTCCTATGATATCTGGTTCTCAAAATATACGCTTCCAAAGTGATAACTTATTTTTTGCGTTTTTTGATTTATTAGCTTCAAAACGCCTTTGGATAGAGATATTTTCGCCACTAAGCCTTCCAAATGGTTTTGGTTTTCAATTTCTGAATTTTCTATTCAAAACCTATCCGCTACTGAAAACCAAACGCTTTTGCACGTTCAATTCATTAGATATTTGCACTGAAAGTAATTTTAATGCAGTTTCAACGCAATCCGTTATATGCGAATAACTAACGAACCGAGCTTTCAAAATTGTTGCGGTCTGCAGTGCTGAACAGGAAATGAACACACCTCTTTAAAAATGTAAAAATTTCATCGCAAAATTTTTTCATGAAATCCGAAAAAAAGCATGGACTACCCCCTTGCCGTTTTTTTCAAAAAAAAATCACTTTTTTTAAAAAGTCAATGAAATAAATCATGACATACCTTTTTGGAAAGGTCTATTCAAACCCAATCGATACATCCAAGCCAAATTTTTTTTCATCATCTGGTTAAGGAATTATTCGCATCCAAAGTGATTTTACAGATTTCTGCCCCAAAACTACTTACCTTAATGTCTTTGGATAGCGATAATTCCTAAACCAAATGTCCAAAAAAAAAAAAAATTTTTTTTGGATTGACATTTTGTAGAGCTTTCCAAAACTGAAAACTAGAACCTCCTATGATATCTGGTTCTCAAAATATACGCTTCCAAAGTGATAACTTATTTTTTGCGTTTTTTGATTTATTAGCTTCAAAACGCCTTTGGATAGAGATATTTTCGCCACTAAGCCTTCCAAATGGTTTTGGTTTTCAATTTCTGAATTTTCTATTCAAAACCTATCCGCTACTGAAAACCAAACGCTTTTGCACGTTCAATTCATTAGATATTTGCACTGAAAGTAATTTTAATGCAGTTTCAACGCAATCCGTTATATGCGAATAACTAACGAACCGAGCTTTCAAAATTGTTGCGGTCTGCAGTGCTGAACAGGAAATGAACACACCTTTTCAAAAATGTAAAAATTTCATCGCAAAATTTTTTCATGAAATCCGAAAAAAAGCATGGACTACCCCCTTGCCGTTTTTTTTAAAAAAAATCACTTTTTTTAAAAAGTCAATGAAATAAATCATGACATACCTTTTTGGAAAGGTCTATTCAAACCCAATCGATACATCCAAGCCAAATTTTTTTTCATCATCTGGTTAAGGAATTATTCGCATCCAAAGTGATTTTACAGATTTCTGCCCCAAAACTACTTACCTTAATGTCTTTGGATAGCGATAATTCCTAAACCAAATGTCCAAAAAAAAAAAAAATTTTTTTTGGATTGACATTTTGTAGAGCTTTCCAAAACTGAAAACTAGAACCTCCTATGATATCTGGTTCTCAAAATATACGCTTCCAAAGTGATAACTTATTTTTTGCGTTTTTTGATTTATTAGCTTCAAAACGCCTTTGGATAGAGATATTTTCGCCACTAAGCCTTCCAAATGGTTTTGGTTTTCAATTTCTGAATTTTCTATTCAAAACCTATCCGCTACTGAAAACCAAACGCTTTTGCACGTTCAATTCATTAGATATTTGCACTGAAAGTAATTTTAATGCAGTTTCAACGCAATCCGTTATATGCGAATAACTAACGAACCGAGCTTTCAAAATTGTTGCGGTCTGCAGTGCTGAACAGGAAATGAACACACCTTTTCAAAAATGTAAAAATTTCATCGCAAAATTTTTTCATGAAATCCGAAAAAAAGCATGGACTACCCCCTTGCCGTTTTTTTTAAAAAAAATCACTTTTTTTAAAAAGTCAATGAAATAAATCATGACATACCTTTTTGGAAAGGTCTATTCAAACCCAATCGATACATCCAAGCCAAATTTTTTTTCATCATCTGGTTAAGGAATTATTCGCATCCAAAGTGATTTTACAGATTTCTGCCCCAAAACTACTTACCTTAATGTCTTTGGATAGCGATAATTCCTAAACCAAATGTCCAAAAAAAAAAAAAATTTTTTTTGGATTGACATTTTGTAGAGCTTTCCAAAACTGAAAACTAGAACCTCCTATGATATCTGGTTCTCAAAATATACGCTTCCAAAGTGATAACTTATTTTTTGCGTTTTTTGATTTATTAGCTTCAAAACGCCTTTGGATAGAGATATTTTCGCCACTAAGCCTTCCAAATGGTTTTGGTTTTCAATTTCTGAATTTTCTATTCAAAACCTATCCGCTACTGAAAACCAAACGCTTTTGCACGTTCAATTCATTAGATATTTGCACTGAAAGTAATTTTAATGCAGTTTCAACGCAATCCGTTATATGCGAATAACTAACGAACCGAGCTTTCAAAATTGTTGCGGTCTGCAGTGCTGAACAGGAAATGAACACACCTTTTCAAAAATGTAAAAATTTCATCGCAAAATTTTTTCATGAAATCCGAAAAAAAGCATGGACTACCCCCTTGCCGTTTTTTTTAAAAAAAATCACTTTTTTTAAAAAGTCAATGAAATAAATCATGACATACCTTTTTGGAAAGGTCTATTCAAACCCAATCGATACATCCAAGCCAAATTTTTTTTCATCATCTGGTTAAGGAATTATTCGCATCCAAAGTGATTTTACAGATTTCTGCCCCAAAACTACTTACCTTAATGTCTTTGGATAGCGATAATTCCTAAACCAAATGTCCAAAAAAAAAAAAAAATTTTTTTTGGATTGACATTTTGTAGAGCTTTCCAAAACTGAAAACTAGAACCTCCTATGATATCTGGTTCTCAAAATATACGCTTCCAAAGTGATAACTTATTTTTTGCGTTTTTTGATTTATTAGCTTCAAAACGCCTTTGGATAGAGATATTTTCGCCACTAAGCCTTCCAAATGGTTTTGGTTTTCAATTTCTGAATTTTCTATTCAAAACCTATCCGCTACTGAAAACCAAACGCTTTTGCACGTTCAATTCATTAGATATTTGCACTGAAAGTAATTTTAATGCAGTTTCAACGCAATCCGTTATATGCGAATAACTAACGAACCGAGCTTTCAAAATTGTTGCGGTCTGCAGTGCTGAACAGGAAATGAACACACCTTTTCAAAAATGTAAAAATTTCATCGCAAAATTTTTTCATGAAATCCGAAAAAAAGCATGGACTACCCCCTTGCCGTTTTTTAAAAAAAAAATCACTTTTTTTAAAAAGTCAATGAAATAAATCATGACATACCTTTTTGGAAAGGTCTATTCAAACCCAATCGATACATCCAAGCCAAATTTTTTTTCATCATCTGGTTAAGGAATTATTCGCATCCAAAGTGATTTTACAGATTTCTGCCCCAAAACTACTTACCTTAATGTCTTTGGATAGCGATAATTCCTAAACCAAATGTCCAAAAAAAAAAAAAATTTTTTTTGGATTGACATTTTGTAGAGCTTTCCAAAACTGAAAACTAGAACCTCCTATGATATCTGGTTCTCAAAATATACGCTTCCAAAGTGATAACTTATTTTTTGCGTTTTTTGATTTATTAGCTTCAAAACGCCTTTGGATAGAGATATTTTCGCCACTAAGCCTTCCAAATGGTTTTGGTTTTCAATTTCTGAATTTTCTATTCAAAACCTATCCGCTACTGAAAACCAAACGCTTTTGCACGTTCAATTCATTAGATATTTGCACTGAAAGTAATTTTAATGCAGTTTCAACGCAATCCGTTATATGCGAATAACTAACGAACCGAGCTTTCAAAATTGTTGCGGTCTGCAGTGCTGAACAGGAAATGAACACACCTTTTCAAAAATGTAAAAATTTCATCGCAAAATTTTTTCATGAAATCCGAAAAAAAGCATGGACTACCCCCTTGCCGTTTTTTTCAAAAAAAAATCACTTTTTTTAAAAAGTCAATGAAATAAATCATGACATACCTTTTTGGAAAGGTCTATTCAAACCCAATCGATACATCCAAGCCAAATTTCTTTTCATCATCTGGTTAAGGAATTATTCGCATCCAAAGTGATTTTACAGATTTCTGCCCCAAAACTACTTACCTTAATGTCTTTGGATAGCGATAATTCCTAAACCAAATGTCCAAAAAAAAAAAAAAATTTTTTTTGGATTGACATTTTGTAGAGCTTTCCAAAACTGAAAACTAGAACCTCCTATGATATCTGGTTCTCAAAATATACGCTTCCAAAGTGATAACTTATTTTTTGCGTTTTTTGATTTATTAGCTTCAAAACGCCTTTGGATAGAGATATTTTCGCCACTAAGCCTTCCAAATGGTTTTGGTTTTCAATTTCTGAATTTTCTATTCAAAACCTATCCGCTACTGAAAACCAAACGCTTTTGCACGTTCAATTCATTAGATATTTGCACTGAAAGTAATTTTAATGCAGTTTCAACGCAATCCGTTATATGCGAATAACTAACGAACCGAGCTTTCAAAATTGTTGCGGTCTGCAGTGCTGAACAGGAAATGAACACACCTTTTCAAAAATGTAAAAATTTCATCGCAAAATTTTTTCATGAAATCCGAAAAAAAGCATGGACTACCCCCTTGCCGTTTTTTTCAAAAAAAAATCACTTTTTTTAAAAAGTCAATGAAATAAATCATGACATACCTTTTTGGAAAGGTCTATTCAAACCCAATCGATACATCCAAGCCAAATTTTTTTTCATCATCTGGTTAAGGAATTATTCGCATCCAAAGTGATTTTACAGATTTCTGCCCCAAAACTACTTACCTTAATGTCTTTGGATAGCGATAATTCCTAAACCAAATGTCCAAAAAAAAAAAAAAAATTTTTTTTGGATTGACATTTTGTAGAGCTTTCCAAAACTGAAAACTAGAACCTCCTATGATATCTGGTTCTCAAAATATACGCTTCCAAAGTGATAACTTATTTTTTGCGTTTTTTGATTTATTAGCTTCAAAACGCCTTTGGATAGAGATATTTTCGCCACTAAGCCTTCCAAATGGTTTTGGTTTTCAATTTCTGAATTTTCTATTCAAAACCTATCCGCTACTGAAAACCAAACGCTTTTGCACGTTCAATTCATTAGATATTTGCACTGAAAGTAATTTTAATGCAGTTTCAACGCAATCCGTTATATGCGAATAACTAACGAACCGAGCTTTCAAAATTGTTGCGGTCTGCAGTGCTGAACAGGAAATGAACACACCTCTTTAAAAATGTAAAAATTTCATCGCAAAATTTTTTCATGAAATCCGAAAAAAAGCATGGACTACCCCCTTGCCGTTTTTTTCAAAAAAAAATCACTTTTTTTAAAAAGTCAATGAAATAAATCATGACATACCTTTTTGGAAAGGTCTATTCAAACCCAATCGATACATCCAAGCCAAATTTTTTTTCATCATCTGGTTAAGGAATTATTCGCATCCAAAGTGATTTTACAGATTTCTGCCCCAAAACTACTTACCTTAATGTCTTTGGATAGCGATAATTCCTAAACCAAATGTCCAAAAAAAAAAAAAATTTTTTTTGGATTGACATTTTGTAGAGCTTTCCAAAACTGAAAACTAGAACCTCCTATGATATCTGGTTCTCAAAATATACGCTTCCAAAGTGATAACTTATTTTTTGCGTTTTTTGATTTATTAGCTTCAAAACGCCTTTGGATAGAGATATTTTCGCCACTAAGCCTTCCAAATGGTTTTGGTTTTCAATTTCTGAATTTTCTATTCAAAACCTATCCGCTACTGAAAACCAAACGCTTTTGCACGTTCAATTCATTAGATATTTGCACTGAAAGTAATTTTAATGCAGTTTCAACGCAATCCGTTATATGCGAATAACTAACGAACCGAGCTTTCAAAATTGTTGCGGTCTGCAGTGCTGAACAGGAAATGAACACACCTTTTCAAAAATGTAAAAATTTCATCGCAAAATTTTTTCATGAAATCCGAAAAAAAGCATGGACTACCCCCTTGCCGTTTTTTTTAAAAAAATCACTTTTTTTAAAAAGTCAATGAAATAAATCATGACATACCTTTTTGGAAAGGTCTATTCAAACCCAATCGATACATCCAAGCCAAATTTTTTTTCATCATCTGGTTAAGGAATTATTCGCATCCAAAGTGATTTTACAGATTTCTGCCCCAAAACTACTTACCTTAATGTCTTTGGATAGCGATAATTCCTAAACCAAATGTCCAAAAAAAAAAAAAATTTTTTTTGGATTGACATTTTGTAGAGCTTTCCAAAACTGAAAACTAGAACCTCCTATGATATCTGGTTCTCAAAATATACGCTTCCAAAGTGATAACTTATTTTTTGCGTTTTTTGATTTATTAGCTTCAAAACGCCTTTGGATAGAGATATTTTCGCCACTAAGCCTTCCAAATGGTTTTGGTTTTCAATTTCTGAATTTTCTATTCAAAACCTATCCGCTACTGAAAACCAAACGCTTTTGCACGTTCAATTCATTAGATATTTGCACTGAAAGTAATTTTAATGCAGTTTCAACGCAATCCGTTATATGCGAATAACTAACGAACCGAGCTTTCAAAATTGTTGCGGTCTGCAGTGCTGAACAGGAAATGAACACACCTTTTCAAAAATGTAAAAATTTCATCGCAAAATTTTTTCATGAAATCCGAAAAAAAGCATGGACTACCCCGTTGCCGTTTTTTTTTTAAAAAATCACTTTTTTTAAAAAGTCAATGAAATAAATCATGACATACCTTTTTGGAAAGGTCTATTCAAACCCAATCGATACATCCAAGCCAAATTTTTTTTCATCATCTGGTTAAGGAATTATTCGCATCCAAAGTGATTTTACAGATTTCTGCCCCAAAACTACTTACCTTAATGTCTTTGGATAGCGATAATTCCTAAACCAAATGTCCAAAAAAAAAAAAAAAATTTTTTTTGGATTGACATTTTGTAGAGCTTTCCAAAACTGAAAACTAGAACCTCCTATGATATCTGGTTCTCAAAATATACGCTTCCAAAGTGATAACTTATTTTTTGCGTTTTTTGATTTATTAGCTTCAAAACGCCTTTGGATAGAGATATTTTCGCCACTAAGCCTTCCAAATGGTTTTGGTTTTCAATTTCTGAATTTTCTATTCAAAACCTATCCGCTACTGAAAACCAAACGCTTTTGCACGTTCAATTCATTAGATATTTGCACTGAAAGTAATTTTAATGCAGTTTCAACGCAATCCGTTATATGCGAATAACTAACGAACCGAGCTTTCAAAATTGTTGCGGTCTGCAGTGCTGAACAGGAAATGAACACACCTTTTCAAAAATGTAAAAATTTCATCGCAAAATTTTTTCATGAAATCCGAAAAAAAGCATGGACTACCCCCTTGCCGTTTTTTTCAAAAAAAAATCACTTTTTTTAAAAAGTCAATGAAATAAATCATGACATACCTTTTTGGAAAGGTCTATTCAAACCCAATCGATACATCCAAGCCAAATTTTTTTTCATCATCTGGTTAAGGAATTATTCGCATCCAAAGTGATTTTACAGATTTCTGCCCCAAAACTACTTACCTTAATGTCTTTGGATAGCGATAATTCCTAAACCAAATGTCCAAAAAAAAAAAAAAAATTTTTTTTGGATTGACATTTTGTAGAGCTTTCCAAAACTGAAAACTAGAACCTCCTATGATATCTGGTTCTCAAAATATACGCTTCCAAAGTGATAACTTATTTTTTGCGTTTTTTGATTTATTAGCTTCAAAACGCCTTTGGATAGAGATATTTTCGCCACTAAGCCTTCCAAATGGTTTTGGTTTTCAATTTCTGAATTTTCTATTCAAAACCTATCCGCTACTGAAAACCAAACGCTTTTGCACGTTCAATTCATTAGATATTTGCACTGAAAGTAATTTTAATGCAGTTTCAACGCAATCCGTTATATGCGAATAACTAACGAACCGAGCTTTCAAAATTGTTGCGGTCTGCAGTGCTGAACAGGAAATGAACACACCTTTTCAAAAATGTAAAAATTTCATCGCAAAATTTTTTCATGAAATCCGAAAAAAAGCATGGACTACCCCCTTGCCGTTTTTTTCAAAAAAAAATCACTTTTTTTAAAAAGTCAATGAAATAAATCATGACATACCTTTTTGGAAAGGTCTATTCAAACCCAATCGATACATCCAAGCCAAATTTTTTTTCATCATCTGGTTAAGGAATTATTCGCATCCAAAGTGATTTTACAGATTTCTGCCCCAAAACTACTTACCTTAATGTCTTTGGATAGCGATAATTCCTAAACCAAATGTCCAAAAAAAAAAAAAAAATTTTTTTTGGATTGACATTTTATAGAGCTTTCCAAAACTGAAAACTAGAACCTCCTATGATATCTGGTTCTCAAAATATACGCTTCCAAAGTGATAACTTATTTTTTGCGTTTTTTGATTTATTAGCTTCAAAACGCCTTTGGATAGAGATATTTTCGCCACTAAGCCTTCCAAATGGTTTTGGTTTTCAATTTCTGAATTTTCTATTCAAAACCTATCCGCTACTGAAAACCAAACGCTTTTGCACGTTCAATTCATTAGATATTTGCACTGAAAGTAATTTTAATGCAGTTTCAACGCAATCCGTTATATGCGAATAACTAACGAACCGAGCTTTCAAAATTGTTGCGGTCTGCAGTGCTGAACAGGAAATGAACACACCTTTTCAAAAATGTAAAAATTTCATCGCAAAATTTTTTCATGAAATCCGAAAAAAAGCATGGACTACCCCCTTGCCGTTTTTTTCAAAAAAAAATCACTTTTTTTAAAAAGTCAATGAAATAAATCATGACATACCTTTTTGGAAAGGTCTATTCAAACCCAATCGATACATCCAAGCCAAATTTTTTTTCATCATCTGGTTAAGGAATTATTCGCATCCAAAGTGATTTTACAGATTTCTGCCCCAAAACTACTTACCTTAATGTCTTTGGATAGCGATAATTCCTAAACCAAATGTCCAAAAAAAAAAAAAATTTTTTTTGGATTGACATTTTGTAGAGCTTTCCAAAACTGAAAACTAGAACCTCCTATGATATCTGGTTCTCAAAATATACGCTTCCAAAGTGATAACTTATTTTTTGCGTTTTTTGATTTATTAGCTTCAAAACGCCTTTGGATAGAGATATTTTCGCCACTAAGCCTTCCAAATGGTTTTGGTTTTCAATTTCTGAATTTTCTATTCAAAACCTATCCGCTACTGAAAACCAAACGCTTTTGCACGTTCAATTCATTAGATATTTGCACTGAAAGTAATTTTAATGCAGTTTCAACGCAATCCGTTATATGCGAATAACTAACGAACCGAGCTTTCAAAATTGTTGCGGTCTGCAGTGCTGAACAGGAAATGAACACACCTTTTCAAAAATGTAAAAATTTCATCGCAAAATTTTTTCATGAAATCCGAAAAAAAGCATGGACTACCCCCTTGCCGTTTTTTTCAAAAAAAAATCACTTTTTTTAAAAAGTCAATGAAATAAATCATGACATACCTTTTTGGAAAGGTCTATTCAAACCCAATCGATACATCCAAGCCAAATTTTTTTTCATCATCTGGTTAAGGAATTATTCGCATCCAAAGTGATTTTACAGATTTCTGCCCCAAAACTACTTACCTTAATGTCTTTGGATAGCGATAATTCCTAAACCAAATGTCCAAAAAAAAAAAAAAAATTTTTTTTGGATTGACATTTTATAGAGCTTTCCAAAACTGAAAACTAGAACCTCCTATGATATCTGGTTCTCAAAATATACGCTTCCAAAGTGATAACTTATTTTTTGCGTTTTTTGATTTATTAGCTTCAAAACGCCTTTGGATAGAGATATTTTCGCCACTAAGCCTTCCAAATGGTTTTGGTTTTCAATTTCTGAATTTTCTATTCAAAACCTATCCGCTACTGAAAACCAAACGCTTTTGCACGTTCAATTCATTAGATATTTGCACTGAAAGTAATTTTAATGCAGTTTCAACGCAATCCGTTATATGCGAATAACTAACGAACCGAGCTTTCAAAATTGTTGCGGTCTGCAGTGCTGAACAGGAAATGAACACACCTTTTCAAAAATGTAAAAATTTCATCGCAAAATTTTTTCATGAAATCCGAAAATCCGAAAAAAAGCATGGACTACCCCCTTGCCGTTTTTTTCAAAAAAAAATCACTTTTTTTAAAAAGTCAATGAAATAAATCATGACATACCTTTTTGGAAAGGTCTATTCAAACCCAATCGATACATCCAAGCCAAATTTTTTTTCATCATCTGGTTAAGGAATTATTCGCATCCAAAGTGATTTTACAGATTTCTGCCCCAAAACTACTTACCTTAATGTCTTTGGATAGCGATAATTCCTAAACCAAATGTCCAAAAAAAAAAAAAATTTTTTTTGGATTGACATTTTGTAGAGCTTTCCAAAACTGAAAACTAGAACCTCCTATGATATCTGGTTCTCAAAATATACGCTTCCAAAGTGATAACTTATTTTTTGCGTTTTTTGATTTATTAGCTTCAAAACGCCTTTGGATAGAGATATTTTCGCCACTAAGCCTTCCAAATGGTTTTGGTTTTCAATTTCTGAATTTTCTATTCAAAACCTATCCGCTACTGAAAACCAAACGCTTTTGCACGTTCAATTCATTAGATATTTGCACTGAAAGTAATTTTAATGCAGTTTCAACGCAATCCGTTATATGCGAATAACTAACGAACCGAGCTTTCAAAATTGTTGCGGTCTGCAGTGCTGAACAGGAAATGAACACACCTTTTCAAAAATGTAAAAATTTCATCGCAAAATTTTTTCATGAAATCCGAAAAAAAGCATGGACTACCCCGTTGCCGTTTTTTTTTTAAAAAATCACTTTTTTTAAAAAGTCAATGAAATAAATCATGACATACCTTTTTGGAAAGGTCTATTCAAACCCAATCGATACATCCAAGCCAAATTTTTTTTCATCATCTGGTTAAGGAATTATTCGCATCCAAAGTGATTTTACAGATTTCTGCCCCAAAACTACTTACCTTAATGTCTTTGGATAGCGATAATTCCTAAACCAAATGTCCAAAAAAAAAAAAAAATTTTTTTTGGATTGACATTTTGTAGAGCTTTCCAAAACTGAAAACTAGAACCTCCTATGATATCTGGTTCTCAAAATATACGCTTCCAAAGTGATAACTTATTTTTTGCGTTTTTTGATTTATTAGCTTCAAAACGCCTTTGGATAGAGATATTTTCGCCACTAAGCCTTCCAAATGGTTTTGGTTTTCAATTTCTGAATTTTCTATTCAAAACCTATCCGCTACTGAAAACCAAACGCTTTTGCACGTTCAATTCATTAGATATTTGCACTGAAAGTAATTTTAATGCAGTTTCAACGCAATCCGTTATATGCGAATAACTAACGAACCGAGCTTTCAAAATTGTTGCGGTCTGCAGTGCTGAACAGGAAATGAACACACCTTTTCAAAAATGTAAAAATTTCATCGCAAAATTTTTTCATGAAATCCGAAAAAAAGCATGGACTACCCCCTTGCCGTTTTTTTCAAAAAAAAATCACTTTTTTTAAAAAGTCAATGAAATAAATCATGACATACCTTTTTGGAAAGGTCTATTCAAACCCAATCGATACATCCAAGCCAAATTTTTTTTCATCATCTGGTTAAGGAATTATTCGCATCCAAAGTGATTTTACAGATTTCTGCCCCAAAACTACTTACCTTAATGTCTTTGGATAGCGATAATTCCTAAACCAAATGTCCAAAAAAAAAAAAAAATTTTTTTTGGATTGACATTTTGTAGAGCTTTCCAAAACTGAAAACTAGAACCTCCTATGATATCTGGTTCTCAAAATATACGCTTCCAAAGTGATAACTTATTTTTTGCGTTTTTTGATTTATTAGCTTCAAAACGCCTTTGGATAGAGATATTTTCGCCACTAAGCCTTCCAAATGGTTTTGGTTTTCAATTTCTGAATTTTCTATTCAAAACCTATCCGCTACTGAAAACCAAACGCTTTTGCACGTTCAATTCATTAGATATTTGCACTGAAAGTAATTTTAATGCAGTTTCAACGCAATCCGTTATATGCGAATAACTAACGAACCGAGCTTTCAAAATTGTTGCGGTCTGCAGTGCTGAACAGGAAATGAACACACCTTTTCAAAAATGTAAAAATTTCATCGCAAAATTTTTTCATGAAATCCGAAAAAAAGCATGGACTACCCCCTTGCCGTTTTTTTTTAAAAAAATCACTTTTTTTAAAAAGTCAATGAAATAAATCATGACATACCTTTTTGGAAAGGTCTATTCAAACCCAATCGATACATCCAAGCCAAATTTTTTTTCATCATCTGGTTAAGGAATTATTCGCATCCAAAGTGATTTTACAGATTTCTGCCCCAAAACTACTTACCTTAATGTCTTTGGATAGCGATAATTCCTAAACCAAATGTCCAAAAAAAAAAAAAATTTTTTTTGGATTGACATTTTGTAGAGCTTTCCAAAACTGAAAACTAGAACCTCCTATGATATCTGGTTCTCAAAATATACGCTTCCAAAGTGATAACTTATTTTTTGCGTTTTTTGATTTATTAGCTTCAAAACGCCTTTGGATAGAGATATTTTCGCCACTAAGCCTTCCAAATGGTTTTGGTTTTCAATTTCTGAATTTTCTATTCAAAACCTATCCGCTACTGAAAACCAAACGCTTTTGCACGTTCAATTCATTAGATATTTGCACTGAAAGTAATTTTAATGCAGTTTCAACGCAATCCGTTATATGCGAATAACTAACGAACCGAGCTTTCAAAATTGTTGCGGTCTGCAGTGCTGAACAGGAAATGAACACACCTTTTCAAAAATGTAAAAATTTCATCGCAAAATTTTTTCATGAAATCCGAAAAAAAGCATGGACTACCCCCTTGCCGTTTTTTTCAAAAAAAAATCACTTTTTTTAAAAAGTCAATGAAATAAATCATGACATACCTTTTTGGAAAGGTCTATTCAAACCCAATCGATACATCCAAGCCAAATTTTTTTTCATCATCTGGTTAAGGAATTATTCGCATCCAAAGTGATTTTACAGATTTCTGCCCCAAAACTACTTACCTTAATGTCTTTGGATAGCGATAATTCCTAAACCAAATGTCCAAAAAAAAAAAAAATTTTTTTTGGATTGACATTTTGTAGAGCTTTCCAAAACTGAAAACTAGAACCTCCTATGATATCTGGTTCTCAAAATATACGCTTCCAAAGTGATAACTTATTTTTTGCGTTTTTTGATTTATTAGCTTCAAAACGCCTTTGGATAGAGATATTTTCGCCACTAAGCCTTCCAAATGGTTTTGGTTTTCAATTTCTGAATTTTCTATTCAAAACCTATCCGCTACTGAAAACCAAACGCTTTTGCACGTTCAATTCATTAGATATTTGCACTGAAAGTAATTTTAATGCAGTTTCAACGCAATCCGTTATATGCGAATAACTAACGAACCGAGCTTTCAAAATTGTTGCGGTCTGCAGTGCTGAACAGGAAATGAACACACCTTTTCAAAAATGTAAAAATTTCATCGCAAAATTTTTTCATGAAATCCGAAAAAAAGCATGGACTACCCCCTTGCCGTTTTTTTCAAAAAAAAATCACTTTTTTTAAAAAGTCAATGAAATAAATCATGACATACCTTTTTGGAAAGGTCTATTCAAACCCAATCGATACATCCAAGCCAAATTTTTTTTCATCATCTGGTTAAGGAATTATTCGCATCCAAAGTGATTTTACAGATTTCTGCCCCAAAACTACTTACCTTAATGTCTTTGGATAGCGATAATTCCTAAACCAAATGTCCAAAAAAAAAAAAAAAATTTTTTTTGGATTGACATTTTATAGAGCTTTCCAAAACTGAAAACTAGAACCTCCTATGATATCTGGTTCTCAAAATATACGCTTCCAAAGTGATAACTTATTTTTTGCGTTTTTTGATTTATTAGCTTCAAAACGCCTTTGGATAGAGATATTTTCGCCACTAAGCCTTCCAAATGGTTTTGGTTTTCAATTTCTGAATTTTCTATTCAAAACCTATCCGCTACTGAAAACCAAACGCTTTTGCACGTTCAATTCATTAGATATTTGCACTGAAAGTAATTTTAATGCAGTTTCAACGCAATCCGTTATATGCGAATAACTAACGAACCGAGCTTTCAAAATTGTTGCGGTCTGCAGTGCTGAACAGGAAATGAACACACCTTTTCAAAAATGTAAAAATTTCATCGCAAAATTTTTTCATGAAATCCGAAAATCCGAAAAAAAGCATGGACTACCCCCTTGCCGTTTTTTTCAAAAAAAAATCACTTTTTTTAAAAAGTCAATGAAATAAATCATGACATACCTTTTTGGAAAGGTCTATTCAAACCCAATCGATACATCCAAGCCAAATTTTTTTTCATCATCTGGTTAAGGAATTATTCGCATCCAAAGTGATTTTACAGATTTCTGCCCCAAAACTACTTACCTTAATGTCTTTGGATAGCGATAATTCCTAAACCAAATGTCCAAAAAAAAAAAAAATTTTTTTTGGATTGACATTTTGTAGAGCTTTCCAAAACTGAAAACTAGAACCTCCTATGATATCTGGTTCTCAAAATATACGCTTCCAAAGTGATAACTTATTTTTTGCGTTTTTTGATTTATTAGCTTCAAAACGCCTTTGGATAGAGATATTTTCGCCACTAAGCCTTCCAAATGGTTTTGGTTTTCAATTTCTGAATTTTCTATTCAAAACCTATCCGCTACTGAAAACCAAACGCTTTTGCACGTTCAATTCATTAGATATTTGCACTGAAAGTAATTTTAATGCAGTTTCAACGCAATCCGTTATATGCGAATAACTAACGAACCGAGCTTTCAAAATTGTTGCGGTCTGCAGTGCTGAACAGGAAATGAACACACCTTTTCAAAAATGTAAAAATTTCATCGCAAAATTTTTTCATGAAATCCGAAAAAAAGCATGGACTACCCCGTTGCCGTTTTTTTTTTAAAAAATCACTTTTTTTAAAAAGTCAATGAAATAAATCATGACATACCTTTTTGGAAAGGTCTATTCAAACCCAATCGATACATCCAAGCCAAATTTTTTTTCATCATCTGGTTAAGGAATTATTCGCATCCAAAGTGATTTTACAGATTTCTGCCCCAAAACTACTTACCTTAATGTCTTTGGATAGCGATAATTCCTAAACCAAATGTCCAAAAAAAAAAAAAAATTTTTTTTGGATTGACATTTTGTAGAGCTTTCCAAAACTGAAAACTAGAACCTCCTATGATATCTGGTTCTCAAAATATACGCTTCCAAAGTGATAACTTATTTTTTGCGTTTTTTGATTTATTAGCTTCAAAACGCCTTTGGATAGAGATATTTTCGCCACTAAGCCTTCCAAATGGTTTTGGTTTTCAATTTCTGAATTTTCTATTCAAAACCTATCCGCTACTGAAAACCAAACGCTTTTGCACGTTCAATTCATTAGATATTTGCACTGAAAGTAATTTTAATGCAGTTTCAACGCAATCCGTTATATGCGAATAACTAACGAACCGAGCTTTCAAAATTGTTGCGGTCTGCAGTGCTGAACAGGAAATGAACACACCTTTTCAAAAATGTAAAAATTTCATCGCAAAATTTTTTCATGAAATCCGAAAAAAAGCATGGACTACCCCCTTGCCGTTTTTTTCAAAAAAAAATCACTTTTTTTAAAAAGTCAATGAAATAAATCATGACATACCTTTTTGGAAAGGTCTATTCAAACCCAATCGATACATCCAAGCCAAATTTTTTTTCATCATCTGGTTAAGGAATTATTCGCATCCAAAGTGATTTTACAGATTTCTGCCCCAAAACTACTTACCTTAATGTCTTTGGATAGCGATAATTCCTAAACCAAATGTCCAAAAAAAAAAAAAATTTTTTTTGGATTGACATTTTGTAGAGCTTTCCAAAACTGAAAACTAGAACCTCCTATGATATCTGGTTCTCAAAATATACGCTTCCAAAGTGATAACTTATTTTTTGCGTTTTTTGATTTATTAGCTTCAAAACGCCTTTGGATAGAGATATTTTCGCCACTAAGCCTTCCAAATGGTTTTGGTTTTCAATTTCTGAATTTTCTATTCAAAACCTATCCGCTACTGAAAACCAAACGCTTTTGCACGTTCAATTCATTAGATATTTGCACTGAAAGTAATTTTAATGCAGTTTCAACGCAATCCGTTATATGCGAATAACTAACGAACCGAGCTTTCAAAATTGTTGCGGTCTGCAGTGCTGAACAGGAAATGAACACACCTTTTCAAAAATGTAAAAATTTCATCGCAAAATTTTTTCATGAAATCCGAAAAAAAGCATGGACTACCCCCTTGCCGTTTTTTTTTAAAAAAATCACTTTTTTTAAAAAGTCAATGAAATAAATCATGACATACCTTTTTGGAAAGGTCTATTCAAACCCAATCGATACATCCAAGCCAAATTTTTTTTCATCATCTGGTTAAGGAATTATTCGCATCCAAAGTGATTTTACAGATTTCTGCCCCAAAACTACTTACCTTAATGTCTTTGGATAGCGATAATTCCTAAACCAAATGTCCAAAAAAAAAAAAAATTTTTTTTGGATTGACATTTTGTAGAGCTTTCCAAAACTGAAAACTAGAACCTCCTATGATATCTGGTTCTCAAAATATACGCTTCCAAAGTGATAACTTATTTTTTGCGTTTTTTGATTTATTAGCTTCAAAACGCCTTTGGATAGAGATATTTTCGCCACTAAGCCTTCCAAATGGTTTTGGTTTTCAATTTCTGAATTTTCTATTCAAAACCTATCCGCTACTGAAAACCAAACGCTTTTGCACGTTCAATTCATTAGATATTTGCACTGAAAGTAATTTTAATGCAGTTTCAACGCAATCCGTTATATGCGAATAACTAACGAACCGAGCTTTCAAAATTGTTGCGGTCTGCAGTGCTGAACAGGAAATGAACACACCTTTTCAAAAATGTAAAAATTTCATCGCAAAATTTTTTCATGAAATCCGAAAAAAAGCATGGACTACCCCGTTGCCGTTTTTTTTTTAAAAAATCACTTTTTTTAAAAAGTCAATGAAATAAATCATGACATACCTTTTTGGAAAGGTCTATTCAAACCCAATCGATACATCCAAGCCAAATTTTTTTTCATCATCTGGTTAAGGAATTATTCGCATCCAAAGTGATTTTACAGATTTCTGCCCCAAAACTACTTACCTTAATGTCTTTGGATAGCGATAATTCCTAAACCAAATGTCCAAAAAAAAAAAAAATTTTTTTTGGATTGACATTTTGTAGAGCTTTCCAAAACTGAAAACTAGAACCTCCTATGATATCTGGTTCTCAAAATATACGCTTCCAAAGTGATAACTTATTTTTTGCGTTTTTTGATTTATTAGCTTCAAAACGCCTTTGGATAGAGATATTTTCGCCACTAAGCCTTCCAAATGGTTTTGGTTTTCAATTTCTGAATTTTCTATTCAAAACCTATCCGCTACTGAAAACCAAACGCTTTTGCACGTTCAATTCATTAGATATTTGCACTGAAAGTAATTTTAATGCAGTTTCAACGCAATCCGTTATATGCGAATAACTAACGAACCGAGCTTTCAAAATTGTTGCGGTCTGCAGTGCTGAACAGGAAATGAACACACCTTTTCAAAAATGTAAAAATTTCATCGCAAAATTTTTTCATGAAATCCGAAAAAAAGCATGGACTACCCCCTTGCCGTTTTTTTCAAAAAAAAATCACTTTTTTTAAAAAGTCAATGAAATAAATCATGACATACCTTTTTGGAAAGGTCTATTCAAACCCAATCGATACATCCAAGCCAAATTTTTTTTCATCATCTGGTTAAGGAATTATTCGCATCCAAAGTGATTTTACAGATTTCTGCCCCAAAACTACTTACCTTAATGTCTTTGGATAGCGATAATTCCTAAACCAAATGTCCAAAAAAAAAAAAAAAATTTTTTTTGGATTGACATTTTGTAGAGCTTTCCAAAACTGAAAACTAGAACCTCCTATGATATCTGGTTCTCAAAATATACGCTTCCAAAGTGATAACTTATTTTTTGCGTTTTTTGATTTATTAGCTTCAAAACGCCTTTGGATAGAGATATTTTCGCCACTAAGCCTTCCAAATGGTTTTGGTTTTCAATTTCTGAATTTTCTATTCAAAACCTATCCGCTACTGAAAACCAAACGCTTTTGCACGTTCAATTCATTAGATATTTGCACTGAAAGTAATTTTAATGCAGTTTCAACGCAATCCGTTAGGTATATGCGAATAACTAACGAACCGAGCTTTCAAAATTGTTGCGGTCTGCAGTGCTGAACAGGAAATGAACACACCTTTTCAAAAATGTAAAAATTTCATCGCAAAATTTTTTCATGAAATCCGAAAAAAAGCATGGACTACCCCCTTGCCGTTTTTTTCAAAAAAAAATCACTTTTTTTAAAAAGTCAATGAAATAAATCATGACATACCTTTTTGGAAAGGTCTATTCAAACCCAATCGATACATCCAAGCCAAATTTTTTTTCATCATCTGGTTAAGGAATTATTCGCATCCAAAGTGATTTTACAGATTTCTGCCCCAAAACTACTTACCTTAATGTCTTTGGATAGCGATAATTCCTAAACCAAATGTCCAAAAAAAAAAAAAAAATTTTTTTTGGATTGACATTTTGTAGAGCTTTCCAAAACTGAAAACTAGAACCTCCTATGATATCTGGTTCTCAAAATATACGCTTCCAAAGTGATAACTTATTTTTTGCGTTTTTTGATTTATTAGCTTCAAAACGCCTTTGGATAGAGATATTTTCGCCACTAAGCCTTCCAAATGGTTTTGGTTTTCAATTTCTGAATTTTCTATTCAAAACCTATCCGCTACTGAAAACCAAACGCTTTTGCACGTTCAATTCATTAGATATTTGCACTGAAAGTAATTTTAATGCAGTTTCAACGCAATCCGTTATATGCGAATAACTAACGAACCGAGCTTTCAAAATTGTTGCGGTCTGCAGTGCTGAACAGGAAATGAACACACCTTTTCAAAAATGTAAAAATTTCATCGCAAAATTTTTTCATGAAATCCGAAAAAAAGCATGGACTACCCCCTTGCCGTTTTTTTCAAAAAAAAATCACTTTTTTTAAAAAGTCAATGAAATAAATCATGACATACCTTTTTGGAAAGGTCTATTCAAACCCAATCGATACATCCAAGCCAAATTTTTTTTCATCATCTGGTTAAGGAATTATTCGCATCCAAAGTGATTTTACAGATTTCTGCCCCAAAACTACTTACCTTAATGTCTTTGGATAGCGATAATTCCTAAACCAAATGTCCAAAAAAAAAAAAAATTTTTTTTGGATTGACATTTTGTAGAGCTTTCCAAAACTGAAAACTAGAACCTCCTATGATATCTGGTTCTCAAAATATACGCTTCCAAAGTGATAACTTATTTTTTGCGTTTTTTGATTTATTAGCTTCAAAACGCCTTTGGATAGAGATATTTTCGCCACTAAGCCTTCCAAATGGTTTTGGTTTTCAATTTCTGAATTTTCTATTCAAAACCTATCCGCTACTGAAAACCAAACGCTTTTGCACGTTCAATTCATTAGATATTTGCACTGAAAGTAATTTTAATGCAGTTTCAACGCAATCCGTTATATGCGAATAACTAACGAACCGAGCTTTCAAAATTGTTGCGGTCTGCAGTGCTGAACAGGAAATGAACACACCTTTTCAAAAATGTAAAAATTTCATCGCAAAATTTTTTCATGAAATCCGAAAAAAAGCATGGACTACCCCGTTGCCGTTTTTTTTTTAAAAAATCACTTTTTTTAAAAAGTCAATGAAATAAATCATGACATACCTTTTTGGAAAGGTCTATTCAAACCCAATCGATACATCCAAGCCAAATTTTTTTTCATCATCTGGTTAAGGAATTATTCGCATCCAAAGTGATTTTACAGATTTCTGCCCCAAAACTACTTACCTTAATGTCTTTGGATAGCGATAATTCCTAAACCAAATGTCCAAAAAAAAAAAAAATTTTTTTTGGATTGACATTTTGTAGAGCTTTCCAAAACTGAAAACTAGAACCTCCTATGATATCTGGTTCTCAAAATATACGCTTCCAAAGTGATAACTTATTTTTTGCGTTTTTTGATTTATTAGCTTCAAAACGCCTTTGGATAGAGATATTTTCGCCACTAAGCCTTCCAAATGGTTTTGGTTTTCAATTTCTGAATTTTCTATTCAAAACCTATCCGCTACTGAAAACCAAACGCTTTTGCACGTTCAATTCATTAGATATTTGCACTGAAAGTAATTTTAATGCAGTTTCAACGCAATCCGTTATATGCGAATAACTAACGAACCGAGCTTTCAAAATTGTTGCGGTCTGCAGTGCTGAACAGGAAATGAACACACCTTTTCAAAAATGTAAAAATTTCATCGCAAAATTTTTTCATGAAATCCGAAAAAAAGCATGGACTACCCCCTTGCCGTTTTTTTCAAAAAAAAATCACTTTTTTTAAAAAGTCAATGAAATAAATCATGACATACCTTTTTGGAAAGGTCTATTCAAACCCAATCGATACATCCAAGCCAAATTTTTTTTCATCATCTGGTTAAGGAATTATTCGCATCCAAAGTGATTTTACAGATTTCTGCCCCAAAACTACTTACCTTAATGTCTTTGGATAGCGATAATTCCTAAACCAAATGTCCAAAAAAAAAAAAAATTTTTTTTGGATTGACATTTTGTAGAGCTTTCCAAAACTGAAAACTAGAACCTCCTATGATATCTGGTTCTCAAAATATACGCTTCCAAAGTGATAACTTATTTTTTGCGTTTTTTGATTTATTAGCTTCAAAACGCCTTTGGATAGAGATATTTTCGCCACTAAGCCTTCCAAATGGTTTTGGTTTTCAATTTCTGAATTTTCTATTCAAAACCTATCCGCTACTGAAAACCAAACGCTTTTGCACGTTCAATTCATTAGATATTTGCACTGAAAGTAATTTTAATGCAGTTTCAACGCAATCCGTTATATGCGAATAACTACCCAAGTAACATCGTTGGAGCTAATAGAAGCAAAACTGTTCTTTATCAGCTTGTACGCAGTGAAATCCGAAGCTTAAGCTCTTAAATAGATTATTGCACAGCTCCCTACATTTCATTTAAAAATTATGTTCTATAATCGAAGTTTCAGAACACTTTTAGCTCTATTAATTTTATAACGACTCACAATTTAAAAATAGCTCTTTAATAACGTTCAACGTTTTTTAAACGAGCTAACTATTGATATCAGCACATAAAGAAGCATTGTAGAGCTGCTTAATTTCATGTTCAAAATACTAACGCATGACTTTATAGGAATGTCAAAAAATAGCACTTCAAAAGCTACACAAAAAACAGCTGTAGAGTTTAATTACTAATACTTTCACAAAAACTCTTGTGAAGTTAACACTAGCGCATGCGCCTGAAATCTCTCTGAGCATTATAAAATCTATCTCTGAGTATTGGGAAATGTAATGACTCGATAGAGCTACTGCAAATCGACTATAGAGCTCAATACTAAACCTCTCTCAAATAAAATACTACTACTCAATATTAGGGTGTTCCACAATAAAATATATTAGCCATGACTTCAACGGGAAAATTAAACCAAAACTAGAAAATAAATGTATTCCTTTCACTTTCTGGTGAATACCGAGTATGCACCACAAATATCAAATTAGATGCTAAATTCACATTTTTTTATTAAAATCAATTAAACAATTTACTAAAAAAAAATTTTTAAATAATATTAAATCTATGGCTGAGTCGCAAAAGTACTTGCTTACGTGCTAAGAAATCATAATGCACTTCAATGTTGAATAGAATTTAAATAAGCAAGAATTTTTTTCCAGAAATTAGAATTAGCCAATGACTTTCAATTTCCGAACACCCTACTTTTTAAGTACTGAACGCAAAACTCTCATTTTGTGGAAACTAGCTCTAGAAGAGCTCGGTTGAAGATAAACTATGTTCATAGTAAAAACTATGGCGACGGAAAAAAAAAATCATTGAATAATTTTTTTTATTTATTTAAACGAATGCAAAATCTTTCCTTTCAACAAAAACACAATAAAATATTGCAATGAAAACAAAAATATTTAATTTCATGATTTATTTAATTTATTTATCAATTTTTTACATTGTTTAGGTAAACTTTTTTAAATATTTCACAGCGTAAAATAAATAATTTCGAAGGCGCGTTGGTATTTTTCGAGGTACCTTCAGTACAATTGTGATAAAACTAAACGCGCACTAAAAAATCACTTACATGGCACTCACAAATATTAATTTTATTTCTCACTATGACATTTTCTCTGCGAATATTTAATTAATTTCCACGACATCACATGACCTTTTCGATTGCTACTATCACACACATGAAATACATCTCCATAAAATTATTTTAATTTATCATTTGTATTATCTAAACTAATACAAACAAAGTTCTGTCAAAAATGTTGCTTTAAAGATATCTGAATCATGAACCAAAGAGCTTCAAAGCCATACTAGCCACTGACAAGGAGCTGGCTTCGAGCAAAAATTAGCTCTCAAACTCAATGAATTCGCTGTAAGCATGCTTTACACTTGCTTTAGAAGCGCATCTGGAGCTTCTTTTGAAATCAAAGAGCTTTAAGATTTGCTCTAAAAACGCTGTTAAAGCATTTGAAGAGCTAAAATTGTTACTTGGGTAACGAACCGAGCTTTCAAAATTGTTGCGGTCTGCAGTGCTGAACAGGAAATGAACACACCTTTTCAAAAATGTAAAAATTTCATCGCAAAATTTTTTCATGAAATCCGAAAAAAAGCATGGACTACCCCCTTGCCGTTTTTTTCAAAAAAAAATCACTTTTTTTAAAAAGTCAATGAAATAAATCATGACATACCTTTTTGGAAAGGTCTATTCAAACCCAATCGATACATCCAAGCCAAATTTTTTTTCATCATCTGGTTAAGGAATTATTCGCATCCAAAGTGATTTTACAGATTTCTGCCCCAAAACTACTTACCTTAATGTCTTTGGATAGCGATAATTCCTAAACCAAATGTCCAAAAAAAAAAAAAAAAATTTTTTTTGGATTGACATTTTGTAGAGCTTTCCAAAACTGAAAACTAGAACCTCCTATGATATCAGGTTCTCAAAATATACGCTTCCAAAGTGATAACTTATTTTTTGCGTTTTTTGATTTATTAGCTTCAAAACGCCTTTGGATAGAGATATTTTCGCCACTAAGCCTTCCAAATGGTTTTGGTTTTCAATTTCTGAATTTTCTATTCAAAACCTATCCGCTACTGAAAACCAAACGCTTTTGCACGTTCAATTCATTAGATATTTGCACTGAAAGTAATTTTAATGCAGTTTCAACGCAATCCGTTATATGCGAATAACTAACGAACCGAGCTTTCAAAATTGTTGCGGTCTGCAGTGCTGAACAGGAAATGAACACACCTTTTCAAAAATGTAAAAATTTCATCGCAAAATTTTTTCATGAAATCCGAAAAAAAGCATGGACTACCCCCTTGCCGTTTTTTTCAAAAAAAAATCACTTTTTTTAAAAAGTCAATGAAATAAATCATGACATACCTTTTTGGAAAGGTCTATTCAAACCCAATCGATACATCCAAGCCAAATTTTTTTTCATCATCTGGTTAAGGAATTATTCGCATCCAAAGTGATTTTACAGATTTCTGCCCCAAAACTACTTACCTTAATGTCTTTGGATAGCGATAATTCCTAAACCAAATGTCCAAAAAAAAAAAAAAAATTTTTTTTGGATTGACATTTTGTAGAGCTTTCCAAAACTGAAAACTAGAACCTCCTATGATATCTGGTTCTCAAAATATACGCTTCCAAAGTGATAACTTATTTTTTGCGTTTTTTGATTTATTAGCTTCAAAACGCCTTTGGATAGAGATATTTTCGCCACTAAGCCTTCCAAATGGTTTTGGTTTTCAATTTCTGAATTTTCTATTCAAAACCTATCCGCTACTGAAAACCAAACGCTTTTGCACGTTCAATTCATTAGATATTTGCACTGAAAGTAATTTTAATGCAGTTTCAACGCAATCCGTTATATGCGAATAACTAACGAACCGAGCTTTCAAAATTGTTGCGGTCTGCAGTGCTGAACAGGAAATGAACACACCTTTTCAAAAATGTAAAAATTTCATCGCAAAATTTTTTCATGAAATCCGAAAAAAAGCATGGACTACCCCCTTGCCGTTTTTTTCAAAAAAAAATCACTTTTTTTAAAAAGTCAATGAAATAAATCATGACATACCTTTTTGGAAAGGTCTATTCAAACCCAATCGATACATCCAAGCCAAATTTTTTTTCATCATCTGGTTAAGGAATTATTCGCATCCAAAGTGATTTTACAGATTTCTGCCCCAAAACTACTTACCTTAATGTCTTTGGATAGCGATAATTCCTAAACCAAATGTCCAAAAAAAAAAAAAAAATTTTTTTTGGATTGACATTTTGTAGAGCTTTCCAAAACTGAAAACTAGAACCTCCTATGATATCTGGTTCTCAAAATATACGCTTCCAAAGTGATAACTTATTTTTTGCGTTTTTTGATTTATTAGCTTCAAAACGCCTTTGGATAGAGATATTTTCGCCACTAAGCCTTCCAAATGGTTTTGGTTTTCAATTTCTGAATTTTCTATTCAAAACCTATCCGCTACTGAAAACCAAACGCTTTTGCACGTTCAATTCATTAGATATTTGCACTGAAAGTAATTTTAATGCAGTTTCAACGCAATCCGTTATATGCGAATAACTAACGAACCGAGCTTTCAAAATTGTTGCGGTCTGCAGTGCTGAACAGGAAATGAACACACCTTTTCAAAAATGTAAAAATTTCATCGCAAAATTTTTTCATGAAATCCGAAAAAAAGCATGGACTACCCCCTTGCCGTTTTTTAAAAAAAAAATCACTTTTTTTAAAAAGTCAATGAAATAAATCATGACATACCTTTTTGGAAAGGTCTATTCAAACCCAATCGATACATCCAAGCCAAATTTTTTTTCATCATCTGGTTAAGGAATTATTCGCATCCAAAGTGATTTTACAGATTTCTGCCCCAAAACTACTTACCTTAATGTCTTTGGATAGCGATAATTCCTAAACCAAATGTCCAAAAAAAAAAAAAATTTTTTTTGGATTGACATTTTGTAGAGCTTTCCAAAACTGAAAACTAGAACCTCCTATGATATCTGGTTCTCAAAATATACGCTTCCAAAGTGATAACTTATTTTTTGCGTTTTTTGATTTATTAGCTTCAAAACGCCTTTGGATAGAGATATTTTCGCCACTAAGCCTTCCAAATGGTTTTGGTTTTCAATTTCTGAATTTTCTATTCAAAACCTATCCGCTACTGAAAACCAAACGCTTTTGCACGTTCAATTCATTAGATATTTGCACTGAAAGTAATTTTAATGCAGTTTCAACGCAATCCGTTATATGCGAATAACTAACGAACCGAGCGCTCAAAATTGTTGCGGTCTGCAGTGCTGAACAGGAAATGAACACACCTTTTCAAAAATGTAAAAATTTCATCGCAAAATTTTTTCATGAAATCCGAAAAAAAGCATGGACTACCCCCTTGCCGTTTTTTTCAAAAAAAAATCACTTTTTTTAAAAAGTCAATGAAATAAATCATGACATACCTTTTTGGAAAGGTCTATTCAAACCCAATCGATACATCCAAGCCAAATTTTTTTTCATCATCTGGTTAAGGAATTATTCGCATCCAAAGTGATTTTACAGATTTCTGCCCCAAAACTACTTACCTTAATGTCTTTGGATAGCGATAATTCCTAAACCAAATGTCCAAAAAAAAAAAAAAATTTTTTTTGGATTGACATTTTGTAGAGCTTTCCAAAACTGAAAACAAGAACCTCCTATGATATCTGGTTCTCAAAATATACGCTTCCAAAGTGATAACTTATTTTTTGCGTTTTTTGATTTATTAGCTTCAAAACGCCTTTGGATAGAGATATTTTCGCCACTAAGCCTTCCAAATGGTATTGGTTTTCAATTTCTGAATTTTCTATTCAAAACCTATCCGCTACTGAAAACCAAACGCTTTGCACGTTCAATTCATTAGATATTTGCACTGAAAGTAATTTTAATGCAGTTTCAACGCAATCCGTTATATGCGAATAACTAACGAACCGAGCTTTCAAAATTGTTGCGGTCTGCAGTGCTGAACAGGAAATGAACACACCTTTTCAAAAATGTAAAAATTTCATCGCAAAATTTTTTCATGAAATCCGAAAAAAAGCATGGACTACCCCCTTGCCGTTTTTTTCAAAAAAAATCACTTTTTTTAAAAAGTCAATGAAATAAATCATGACATACCTTTTTGGAAAGGTCTATTCAAACCCAATCGATACATCCAAGCCAAATTTTTTTTCATCATCTGGTTAAGGAATTATTCGCATCCAAAGTGATTTTACAGATTTCTGCCCCAAAACTACTTACCTTAATGTCTTTGGATAGCGATAATTCCTAAACCAAATGTCCAAAAAAAAAAAAAAATTTTTTTTGGATTGACATTTTGTAGAGCTTTCCAAAACTGAAAACAAGAACCTCCTATGATATCTAGTTCTCAAAATATACGCTTCCAAAGTGATAACTTATTTTTTGCGTTTTTTGATTTATTAGCTTCAAAACGCCTTTGGATAGAGATATTTTCGCCACTAAGCCTTCCAAATGGTTTTGGTTTTCAATTTCTGAATTTTCTATTCAAAACCTATCCGCTACTGAAAACCAAACGCTTTTGCACGTTCAATTCATTAGATATTTGCACTGAAAGTAATTTTAATGCAGTTTCAACGCAATCCGTTATATGCGAATAACTAACGAACCGAGCTTTCAAAATTGTTGCGGTCTGCAGTGCTGAACAGGAAATGAACACACCTTTTCAAAAATGTAAAAATTTCATCGCAAAATTTTTTCATGAAATCCGAAAAAAAGCATGGACTACCCCCTTGCCGTTTTTTTCAAAAAAAAATCACTTTTTTTAAAAAGTCAATGAAATAAATCATGACATACCTTTTTGGAAAGGTCTATTCAAACCCAATCGATACATCCAAGCCAAATTTTTTTTCATCATCTGGTTAAGGAATTATTCGCATCCAAAGTGATTTTACAGATTTCTGCCCCAAAACTACTTACCTTAATGTCTTTGGATAGCGATAATTCCTAAACCAAATGTCCAAAAAAAAAAAAAAATTTTTTTTTGGATTGACATTTTGTAGAGCTTTCCAAAACTGAAAACTAGAACCTCCTATGATATCTGGTTCTCAAAATATACGCTTCCAAAGTGATAACTTATTTTTTGCGTTTTTTGATTTATTAGCTTCAAAACGCCTTTGGATAGAGATATTTTCGCCACTAAGCCTTCCAAATGGTTTTGGTTTTCAATTTCTGAATTTTCTATTCAAAACCTATCCGCTACTGAAAACCAAACGCTTTGCACGTTCAATTCATTAGATATTTGCACTGAAAGTAATTTTAATGCAGTTTCAACGCAATCCGTTATATGCGAATAACTAACGAACCGAGCTTTCAAAATTGTTGCGGTCTGCAGTGCTGAACAGGAAATGAACACACCTTTTCAAAAATGTAAAAATTTCATCGCAAAATTTTTTCATGAAATCCGAAAAAAAGCATGGACTACCCCCTTGCCGTTTTTTTCAAAAAAAAATCACTTTTTTTAAAAAGTCAATGAAATAAATCATGACATACCTTTTTGGAAAGGTCTATTCAAACCCAATCGATACATCCAAGCCAAATTTTTTTTCATCATCTGGTTAAGGAATTATTCGCATCCAAAGTGATTTTACAGATTTCTGCCCCAAAACTACTTACCTTAATGTCTTTGGATAGCGATAATTCCTAAACCAAATGTCCAAAAAAAAAAAAAAATTTTTTTTGGATTGACATTTTGTAGAGCTTTCCAAAACTGAAAACAAGAACCTCCTATGATATCTAGTTCTCAAAATATACGCTTCCAAAGTGATAACTTATTTGTTGCGTTTTTTGATTTATTAGCTTCAAAACGCCTTTGGATAGAGATATTTTCGCCACTAAGCCTTCCAAATGGTTTTGGTTTTCAATTTCTGAATTTTCTATTCAAAACCTATCCGCTACTGAAAACCAAACGCTTTTGCACGTTCAATTCATTAGATATTTGCACTGAAAGTAATTTTAATGCAGTTTCAACGCAATCCGTTATATGCGAATAACTAACGAACCGAGCTTTCAAAATTGTTGCGGTCTGCAGTGCTGAACAGGAAATGAACACACCTTTTTAAAAATGTAAAAATTTCATCGCAAAATTTTTTCATGAAATCCGAAAAAAGCATGGACTACCCCCTTGCCGTTTTTTTCAAAAAAAAATCACTTTTTTTAAAAAGTCAATGAAATAAATCATGACATACCTTTTTGGAAAGGTCTATTCAAACCCAATCGATACATCCAAGCCAAATTTTTTTTCATCATCTGGTTAAGGAATTATTCGCATCCAAAGTGATTTTACAGATTTCTGCCCCAAAACTACTTACCTTAATGTCTTTGGATAGCGATAATTCCTAAACCAAATGTCCAAAAAAAAAAAAAAATTTTTTTTGGATTGACATTTTGTAGAGCTTTCCAAAACTGAAAACTAGAACCTCCTATGATATCTGGTTCTCAAAATATACGCTTCCAAAGTGATAACTTATTTTTTGCGTTTTTTGATTTATTAGCTTCAAAACGCCTTTGGATAGAGATATTTTCGCCACTAAGCCTTCCAAATGGTTTTGGTTTTCAATTTCTGAATTTTCTATTCAAAACCTATCCGCTACTGAAAACCAAACGCTTTGCACGTTCAATTCATTAGATATTTGCACTGAAAGTAATTTTAATGCAGTTTCAACGCAATCCGTTATATGCGAATAACTAACGAACCGAGCTTTCAAAATTGTTGCGGTCTGCAGTGCTGAACAGGAAATGAACACACCTTTTCAAAAATGTAAAAATTTCATCGCAAAATTTTTTCATGAAATCCGAAAAAAAGCATGGACTACCCCCTTGCCGTTTTTTTCAAAAAAAAATCACTTTTTTTAAAAAGTCAATGAAATAAATCATGACATACCTTTTTGGAAAGGTCTATTCAAACCCAATCGATACATCCAAGCCAAATTTTTTTTCATCATCTGGTTAAGGAATTATTCGCATCCAAAGTGATTTTACAGATTTCTGCCCCAAAACTACTTACCTTAATGTCTTTGGATAGCGATAATTCCTAAACCAAATGTCCAAAAAAAAAAAAAATTTTTTTTTGGATTGACATTTTGTAGAGCTTTCCAAAACTGAAAACAAGAACCTCCTATGATATCTAGTTCTCAAAATATACGCTTCCAAAGTGATAACTTATTTGTTGCGTTTTTTGATTTATTAGCTTCAAAACGCCTTTGGATAGAGATATTTTCGCCACTAAGCCTTCCAAATGGTTTTGGTTTTCAATTTCTGAATTTTCTATTCAAAACCTATCCGCTACTGAAAACCAAACGCTTTTGCACGTTCAATTCATTAGATATTTGCACTGAAAGTAATTTTAATGCAGTTTCAACGCAATCCGTTATATGCGAATAACTAACGAACCGAGCTTTCAAAATTGTTGCGGTCTGCAGTGCTGAACAGGAAATGAACACACCTTTTTAAAAATGTAAAAATTTCATCGCAAAATTTTTTCATGAAATCCGAAAAAAGCATGGACTACCCCCTTTAGCCCAGGAAAATTAGACTTTCACTTCGAAAAAATTGCGACAAAGCTGATTTTTGGTGGAGTGGCTTATAATGACGTCTTAAGCATTTCTTGAAAAGTACCCTAAATTTGGCCCGGGGCTAAATTTTTTAGGGGGGGTGAAAGGGGTCGAAGTTCAGTTTTTTGAGAATTGCTCCTAAACTAT